>VWYH01009633.1:987403-1061824 GCA_013399365.1 Pampusana beccarii | reverse complement strand
CAGCAGTTCCCTGTCCTCCTTGAACTGAGGGGCCCAGAACTGGACACAATATTCCAGATGTGGTCTCACCAGGGCAGAGTAGAGGGGCAGGAAAACCTCTTTCAACCTACTAACCACCCCCCTTCTAATACACTCCAGGATGCCATTGGCCTTCTTGGCCACAAGGGCACAGTGCTGGCTCATGGTCATCCTGCTGTCCACCAGGACCCCCAGGTCCCTTTCCCCTACAAAAATGACTGATGCTTGCTATTCACAAACCAAATAATCCTAATTATGAAGAATTAGTTAAAACAATCATCATTTGTCTACCAAAAATGGACTGGTAGTAGTAGCTACAAATTTTCGAAAGCTGATAAATAAATATTCTGGACTCAATGTGCTAGTATCTTCACATAAATGGAAAATGAGGAGGCTTAACAAGCAGGATTAAATTGAAGAGAGGAGAAGAAACAGTGGTAGAGAATAAATGTAGAATAATTAAAGATTTTCCAAAAGTCAGCTTTATCTCAAAAATCAGTTATTTCACTAGGAAATATGAAAAGGTAAAAAGCAGCAGACTTCTCCTCTCCTCCCATACTAACACCATTCTCAGAGTGGGCAGTAGAAGAAACTCCCCTACCTTGGTGAGTCCATCCTCACCAAGCTGCTCCTGACCTGTTGGGAGACCTGAACTGCCTCTTGTGCCACTCCAGGCCTCGTTCCTCTTCATTGTCCCTGCTTCACCAGTTGCTGCAATTAGATGCTCTTTTTACACAGTTTGCTCTGGCTAATGGCTGCAACTCTGCCAAGAGCTTGTGTTCCCCTTATCACATACATGAATCTTCCAGCTCCAAAGATACTTTTGACAGTCTTTTTGGTGCACTTTTGCAGCTTACATACCACATGCTTTTTTACAACTAACTATACCACTTAGATACAGACAGTATCTAAAAAATTATTAGAGCTTTAGAGCCCTCAGCACAGGAAAGACATGGACCTGTTGGAGGGGGTCCAGTGGAAGCCAGCAAGGTGATCAGAACTGCTCTGCTGTGAGGACAGGCTGAGTTGGGGTTGTTCAGCCCAGAGAAGAGAAGGCTCCAGGGAGACCTTATTGTGGCCTTTCAGTACCTAAAAGAGGCCTATAAGAAAGATGGGGACAGACTTTTAAAAAAGGCTTGTTATGACAGGATGAGGAGCAGTGGTTTTGAACTAAAAGAGAAGATTCAGGTTAAACATGAGGAAGAGATCTTCTACAAAGAGGGTGGTGAAACACTAACACAGGTTGGCCAGAGAGGTGGTAGATGCCCAATCTCTGGAAACATTGAAGGCCAGGCTGGACGGGGCTCTGAGCAACATGATCTAGTTGAATATGTTCATGGTCATGACAGGAGGGTTGGACTAGGGACCTTTGAAGGTCCCTTCCAACCGAAACTATTCTATGATTCTATGATATGAAAAGACATGAAATGGAAATTAAATATTTTGTCCCTGTCAGTCACATTTCTTTCCAGATGCGAAAAGAATGCCTTTTTTCCTCTCTGTAGTTTTAATCTTGCAAATACAGGTTAGGAAATAATGATCAAGTAAACAACAGATATAGATTTTTTTTTAAGTAATCTTAAATGATTATCGCATGCATAACTTCTGGGATTTATTTCTGTTTGACATATCACTGAAATAAGTGGGTTTTGCATCATGTTTCTACCAAAAAAAAAAAACAAAAAAAAAATAGGAAATAAATATTCTTTTATTCTATTCTTTTAGATTTCTTCCTAAAACAGGAGGATCATTTGAGAACATGCTCTAAAACCCCCATACAGACAGATATGTACTTCACCATGTAGGCCAAATTAAGCCTGGGCTGTCTTTCAAGAAATATTAATTATTATCCAATATACCAAGTAAAACACCAAATAACAATATTTAATGCTTCAGCAGCACCTATGTGCACCAAGGAAAGTCCAACCATTCATTCACATTTGTAATTGTCGGTATCAAAAGAGAAGGGAAACAGATATGGAAAGGAGAACATAAATTCTTCTAACAGAATCAGCTGAAATAGATATTGAGCTTGGTTACTGATTTCAGGTTCTTGTAAACTTAACTGAGAAGAATGTTTATTCTTGAGACCCCTTTAACGAACAGCTGATATGGAACTAACTTGCCAGACGAAATTTTAAAATCATCTAGCTAATTTAGAAAACATCGCCAAAAATAAAATGCTGAGGTTTAAAAAACCATGATGTGAGTTTATGACACTCCCTGGGGGACTTTGTAACCACAGTACAGCAAATACATTTTGGGGGGGAACTGAAAAACAACAACAACAACAACCCCACAAAAACAAACAAACAAAAAAAACCCAAACCACAACCACACGCACAAAAAATCTCCGACCAACCAAACAAAAACCACAAACAAAAAAACAACAACAACAACAACCAGAAAAACACAACAACAACAGCAGCCAAACAAACAAACAAACCCCACAGAAAACCCCACAAAAACAGAAAGGGGAAAAAAAAAAAAAATCCTTTTAGTGCTGCAGTATAACCTTGTTTGGATGAAATTTAAGGTCATGGTTTAGAAATGGTTTGCCTGATGCCCAAATCATGCCAATTCTTTAACAGTGTTTTAGTGAGATATTTCGAGAGAGAGGGTTTTTTCCCCTCCTGGCATAGCACTTCAGAACAATTCCGACTCACTTTTTTTTTTTTTTTTAGTGAAACAATGTGTTTCTTGGCTTTGAATTTTCCTCATCAGTTTGGTGTAAAGTTGATTTAACGTGTTCTAGAAAACATCATGTTCTCCAAGTTTCTTCATGGGTACAGGTCAGGGATGAAAATCCAGGAAGCATCACAAAATAAATTGGAGAGTCCACGAGACTTTATTCACACATACACAAAAAAAAAGTAAGTTACACCTAAAAATCTAAGTTATCAGTGTAACAATCAGACAATATTGTAGAAAAAAAATATATATATCAAAAGCAAAGGGAAAAAGTCTTAGATTCACAGGTGATATAAACTACAAGTAGTCACTTTATAAAAACTCTGTAGAATTTCTCTCTGTGAAACACTTATTAAATGATTCTGCAGAGTAGTCATAAATACTTCAACTTAATAGATATATTTCAGTTCTTTTTTTTTTTTAGTTCTTATTTCATCACTTATCAAGCCTAGTTCCTGTGAAGTCCTTCCAGATATTACATTGCTCATTTTCATTCTTTAAAATGTATTCATAGTCCAGTTGAACATCTTAATTTCTTTCTTTCCCTCTTTTGCATCCAGTTTATATTGTTGCCTCTCACGGTTTACGTAGGGCTTATATGCCACAAAAATCCTCTGGATCATGATACCCATTTACCAACTTAATGGAATTCTTTTAACATAAGGTAAACTGAACTAGTTTAGCTAACTTAACCTTCTAACCAGAAAGAGTTTTTCCTTACCTGCACAAAGTAGCAAAGGATTCACTCCTCAAAGTTTCCAGATGCAACAAACTCTTGTGTATTAGAATACTATAAAGAAAAAGAAAACTCCTAAACAGCCTACATTATCCATGTACATATTGTACATATTGTGTACATATTGTACCTGCACATATTCTCAGCTACAGCACTTCTACCATAATAACTCTCCCACATTCCTCAGCCTGTCCCTCCCATCTCTTCTTTCTCATGTGTCTCACTCAAGATTTCCCAAACAAAAAGGAAACACCTGCACACATTGACAATAACTTTATCAGCATCTACTATCAGCAATTCATCTCACAAGTTTGGTTAAGAAAAGGCAAACCCTTTATTATCTTCCAGCTCTGGCTTTATTCTTCCCATAGGTCATATGGTGCAGCTAAAAAATAAATTCCGTGTTTTGAAAGAAAGATAGTGTCCCTTAAAGCTTGCTCCCCACAACCAACCTCCCATCCACACCTGCTTTCCTTATTGGCTGTGATAATTTCCTCTTCCCTGTTAAAGTAGAGGTGAGGACTTTGTTCTTTGAAAGAATTTTCTCCCCTCTGATGCATACAGATGCTGGAGATAATAAAAAATTCTTTCACATTAAAAAAACATTTTCAGTACATAAGAAATATACAAGCCATGATAAAGCTCAGCTGAGAACCTAAGGCCAAAATAATGCAGAAGCATTACAGCTGTACTAGCAGGATACAAAGGTAATATTTCTGAATTCAAGCATTCAGTTAATTTTTATTTCTGCTTTTCTATTGTTCAGCTGTTCAACAGGAAGCTGGAATTCCCCTAAAAAATATCTACTTTTTTTTTTTTTAACTTAAATGCTCACTTCCCTGCCCGAAATATTGCATCAACAAAACAATGTTGACCAATAGCTACATGCATACATTGATGGAGAAAGAATTGGCTTCTTTCTGTTCAGTATAAGTTGGGGAATGACCTATTAGAGAGTGGCATAGGGGAAAGGGACCTGGGGGTCCTGGTGGACAGCAGGGTGACCATGAGCCAGCACTGTGCCCTTGTGGCCAAGAAGGCCAATGGCATCCTGGGGTGTATTAGAAGGGGGGTGGTTAGTAGGTCGAGAGAGGTTCCCCTCCCCCTCTACTCTGCCCTGGTGAGANATAAATATGTAAAGGGTGAGTGTCACGAGGATGGAGCCAGGCTCTTCTGGGTGACAACCAACAGTAAGACAAGGGGTAATGGGTTCAAGCTGGAACACAAGAGGTTCCATTTAAATTTGAGAAGAAACTTCTTCTCAGTGAGGGTGCCAGAACACTGGAACAGGCTGCCCAGGGAGGTTGTGGAGTCTCCTTCTCTGGAGACATTCAAAACCTGCCTGGATGCCTTCCTGTGTACCCTTATATAGGTGTTCCTGCTCTGGCAGGGGGATTGGACTAGATGATCTTTTGAGGTCCCTTCCAATCCCTAACATTCTGTGATTCTGTGTTTCTATCTTCATCACAGTTTTAACGAAAAACTTCCTGTTCTTTTTCTACTTCTGAACAACAGATACAAAACAACACAGGACTTCATTTTATACCCAGCAGTAAACTTGCTGACATAATTACTTTGTATTATAGCCCTTTAGTGATTCCACACAATACTCACTTCACCAAAGTTTTAAGTGTTGTACTGAGTTCCTGACAAAATCTCTTCTGCTATACACATTTAGAGGCGTTTCAAATACAGTTAAGTGTAGCTGGAATGAGTCATCCTTTACAAATCTTTGCTTAACAGGGTGTACGAATACAAAAAACACAGCCTGCTTAGTCGCAGTTAACTTTGTCTCAAGACTCACCTACCAAACAAGATCTTAGTAAGCATAAAAATACCAGAGGGAGAACAGGTAGAGTTGTCACCCTTTTTGTACCTACTGCTCCAGCAAGAGCACAGGTTGAGCTGAAGGACCATGTTCATTTGTTGGCAGTGGCAGCAGAAGATTCATACACTTCTGTAGAGGACTGACTAGAAGCGAGGTATTGGTTGCTCAGATTCTAGCCGTGGTACCCACTCCCTGTCCTCATGGGAAACTAATTCTATTACAGCAAATATTGTATATGCTTTCTATACTGTTGTTCCAATTTATATTAAAACCAGCATTATTTACATCCCATTAAAAATATTTGCTCCAGCCTAGTTTCATTTTTCAACTTGGCTTAGTGTATTTTAAATTGGAGAACAATTGTCAAGGTTTCCTCTAATATTGGAAGCCAGACTTTCCCAAGTTCACGTTTCAAATGAAAATGCAAGTTGTTGTCTTGGTGTAGCTGTTATGTTCTAGGGATGTAAGTGAGATAAATTGACTTAAAGAGCTCATACGGTCATCAGTCTCAGCTTCAACTTCATCAGTGGGCCTAGTTAAAGACATTGTATCCCCTATGTTGACTAGCTTAAGACTAAATGTGATATAATCTAGAACTGATATCTTCCATCTATTTAAATTTTTTAGGCATGCCATTTCACTTTTGGTAGAAGCTCCATTAAAAATATTTTCATAATGACCTTTTAATTTTCTTTAACAGAAGGAAAAAATAATATGGAAAATTAAATATTAATACTTCAGTGTCTGAATCAATTTTTTTCCATCTTCGTTTTCCTTTTCATTTGCTAATAGGAAAAGTTTCACTCTGGCACTTTGCTTTCCTCTGATAAAGACTTCAGGAGTTCTTTTTCTCTCCTACACTCTTCAGCTAGAACTAACTCATTTTGCTTTTTCTGACACTATCTTTTCCCTGCAGCCCTCACCAACTGGATATACAATGCTTTCCCATTTTTCACGATTTCTTAAAGCTCACTTTAACCTTCAATCTTTGTGCATGCATCACTACAGCACCTGGGTTAGCCTTTAGATTTTATATACATACTTATTCATTACTAAGCTCTGAAAAAAAAAAAAATAAAAATAAACTACAGAATGACCATATCATGTTCAGGTCTCAAATTCCACAATACATTTAAAAATATAATACTAGAGAACTACAGTAGAAAATATCAAAATGTTTAGTCTCTCCTTCAAATTCAAAAAGCAGGAACAGAGAGCTCTCATTCTCCCAAAATGTAGAAATCCCATTTTCCTGTATTTCAAGTCTGCATGTCTTTGGCCCTGCTGAAATTTTTTAATCCAGGAGCAAAAAGAACACAGATCCTGAAATTGTGGACTTTGGTCCAGGGTCATCTCACAGTTTTATGAATGAGAAAGGTAGAAAGAGAGGAGTCCCCATTTTTTAAAACATTTCATCCAGAAGTGATGAAATGGCAGTAGTATCTCATACTTTTCTTCTAACAGCCCACCAAACACAGATAAGCAAGGATAAAAATTAACTGCAAGTACATATGTGAAGAGATTTAATATGGATGCTATTAGACCTGCATGTGAGGTAATAACAGGATGTAAGAGATCTGATGTAGCTTCATACTACTTTTGCAAGAGCACAAATTCTGCTGTTTCATTAGCACACTACAGCAATACTTACATTTTTACAACACATACATTTCTCGCTTTAAATACATTCAAACTTGTGTATTTTCCAATTACTCTGGCCTTAGAAAAAGCAAGACAAGTTTGTCAAACACATGTAGTCTTTCTGCATAAGACAAAGCATTAAAGTGTCAAACACTAAATCATAGGCATGCCTCTCTGTAGTGGGATGTATGTACTACTTGCACTTTATTTGTGTTTTGATACCTGAAAAGCTCACCATGAGCCTACGTTTCTTCTCAAATCTTGTTCAACTTCAAAGAGAATCTGTGTTGCTATTTGGCAACATAAACACATGTAATTCTTTCTACACTAATAATCATTATAAAGTATTTGTTTGCTACATATTCAAACTATATTGTGTGAATATTTACACAGATGGAATTAGTACTATATTTGACCAGGGCTTCGGATCAAAGGGACAAGTCTGCTCATTGCTACTGACTTTAGACCGGGTTATCACAGGGTGCTCCTACTATAGATAAGCAAAGTATTTGCCTTTATACACTAGATTTTATTTCAAATGAACGTATGTGTCACCACTTACCTTCCTCTATAGGAATGTATGCTTTGCTGATCACTAGGTATAAAAATGTAATGCTGATATACAACAGTCCCTGTTTGCTTTACTACTGACCTAGAATGCCCATGAACTCCTCTAAGTGGCCATCATTTTCCAAGGTTGAGTTAGAAACAGACATGTGTCTCCACATATACTGACCTTGGAAACTATTCCAGAACACCTTCAGCTGGTAACTATGTAAAAAAGCAGATTCTTAGAGATCTAGAAAATACTGAGATATATTATATCAGTAATCTAAACATGTATTAGCTGTTTACCCACTGCATGCCTGATCATAGTTATGTACCATTGATATTTACTTGTATACTACAAATAAAAACCTAAACACATCATATACAGCCTTACATTATACAATACACTGTGTATGTATCAGGCATAAATGCATACAAATAAAGAACACGTATGTATATAGAAATTATTATACTTCAAATAACTTTGGTTAGTTTAATGTTTTATTTATTTCCTTGTCCTCCATCAAGCTATTAGCTAGAATGATAATTGATCAAGCAACTGCATTTTAATTGTAGTAATAGAGCAGCTTTGTGATTTATTCCTCTTCGTTTTGTTTCACTACAAAGTAATCATCTTCTCTCAGATGTTTAACAACCCACCCAATTTATCTATTAGAACAGTTACACAGCCATATTGCATTAATCTCTGTAGGCTCTACAATGGGCATGGCAATTTCTCTCCTTCACATGGTAATTTCTTAATTGCGATGGTGTTGGTTATTGACTCCTTAATGTGCACTTATACTAATCTACTATTTTTTGTTAAATTTGCAGATGATGTCCGTGATTTTACACCATTTTGTTAAATACAATAGACCTGAGCCTGTTCTGTTTCGAATTGATGCTAATGGGGAATCTCCTTAAGGTCAGGATGGCAAGTGTTAAGTAAGGCCCATGGAAGTAACAAGCTATAAGAGATGAGAGGTGTATTCTGAACTCTCAGGTAAGCCAAATTTGTCCCAAGTAGACCTAAAGAGAAACAAAACAGTGAAACAAAATTTGGTCTAAACCACAAACAGCTGTAATATCTTTGTTTATAACTTGTGTTTACTAGTTCAATAGTCACCTGTTTTCAACGTAACATAACTGAAACATAACTTAAGCAAAAAGAAAAAAAACACGTGTAACTTCAGTGATAACTGAAGGGTGTACTCATAGAACCATTGTCTTAATTTTTCTAGTAAATCTCCTCTGACAACAGAAATTATACTGTTTGGGGATATACTTGTTATCTGAGGCATAAAATACCCAAACCAGAGCAGCAACAGAATTCAAAGAACAAAGAGTGAGAATCTTCTTCCAACAAGATGCAAGGTCTTAAAGACACAAGCTGTAAGGCAGGCCTGAAATGTAGCACTGAAGGCCCAATTTTG
Source organism: Pampusana beccarii (assembly GCA_013399365.1). Taxonomy (NCBI): domain Eukaryota; kingdom Metazoa; phylum Chordata; class Aves; order Columbiformes; family Columbidae; genus Pampusana; species Pampusana beccarii. The sequence continues at coordinate 1,052,928 of VWYH01009633.1, read as the reverse complement.
AACTTGTACTGTAATATTTGTCTTGTCAGATGCAAAAAAAAATTTAATTCCATTCTCTCCTCCCTGTTTCTCCCCTCCAAAGTGTTCAGAGAACTTCGTTCAAAGGATCATTCAGCTGCTATTGTTGATTTTCAGACTGCAAGAGTTATTTAAACACTGTATTTTCCTCCATGTTTTGTTTTAAACTTAATTTGTCTCTACCTATAAACCTGGTGAAAAAATGGGATAGTGCCAAGTAACCTTGAGCTGTAGGTATGGCTTTTCAACATTTGTAAAAATGCATTTGTAATAATGTATGTATTTACATTAGTAGCTCCCAACTAGAGTGTAAGGACCTTGCCATGTTAACAACACCCTACACATAGAACCTTTTGAACAATGTCCACTTGTCACTGATTTCCACTCTTCTATGCAGGGCAAGTAGGCATGTTTAGACCTTTAACTGTGTCGTGCATTGCAACATACTGCAGGCTTCATGTCTAGATAATCTTCATACACTATTTAAAAGACTTAATTAAATACTTACAATTTTAAGCGTATTAATGTTTATCATCTAGATGTATGCTCACTGTATAATGCATATTATCTACAAGGCAGTAATAGAATTTTAGCTACATGTGACAACTCTCACAGGTATATGTAAGTTCAGCTCTCAGAAGGTCTTATCTATGTAGTAATTTGTAGTAAGTTATCCCACATTTACTCTCCGTTTAGCAGTCAATACACAAATGCTGCATCTGTTTTTTGTTCTTTTCACTGCTGGAATTTTCAAAAGGGGATATTTGCTTTTAGTCCAATGGTTTCTTACATCCAATAAGCACCGTAATTTAAATATTGAAACCAACTGTCTTTGTATTCTGTAGTGGAGAAAACTTACCCTGATGATTCTTTTTTACTTTCTCTCTTTATTTAGGAGTCAGTTGCCTAATTTTTAAGAAGGTTTGTTTACCCTTTTTGCAGAGGAACAGATGTGCCCTTGGAAAGCCATAACTTAAGAAAGAAAAAGCATAGGTAAGAGAAATTCAATGAATAATTGATTACTGAAGTAACTGCATAATTATTAGGGAATATGATGGATAATTTTGACAGTGAAGGGAAGAAGAAAAAAAAAAGCCGCAGACAAATAAAGCCTTGTTTTTAAAAATCAGACACATATCTCATACCAGACTGCACAATAGCCCTGCAAGAGCAGCTATGAAAGGAGCGATTGCATGACATCCGTTTATAATGCGGCTTTCTCCCGCTTAAACATTGCAACATGTATTACAATACCCGAGGTAGCGAATCAATTGAACGGGACTCGGCCCCTGCAGCCGCTCCCCCCCTCCCTCCATCGCCCTCCTTCCCCCAGCCCGTGCCCTCGCCGGGGTCGTTCGCTGCTGCTCGGCTTTGTAGTTTCTCGGCGCCGGAGCAGTAGGACCCAGGGGCCCTCCGCAGCCACCAATAGACGCTGCTACTGGGATGTATTTGTATGCGATGCCTCCTGCTCTGCGCATTAATAGTAATACAGATAACGGGTCTGAGAGAATTCTCTTCTGAAGAAGGATTTGTTTTTTCCAGGGTCCTGATACTGGGAAGAAATCCGGTTTCATCCCCCTTTTATTCAAAAGTCTCCTGAACAGCTTGTCGCCTTAAGCGCGCTCTCTCCCTCCCTCTCTACATATAGAGATATATTCTCGCTCCGTGCAAGTAAAGTTGCGAAGGACTGTCTGGCTGATGGAACTGCTAGTTTTCTGAGAGCCTTCTGGTTTCGGAGGGTAAGTCCCCCAGCTACCCAAGTAGCGACCGGTGCGCGGGTCTCGCCGGCCGGTGCCGGGAGGGCTTGGTCGCTCCGCCGCTTTCGGGCACCGGCTCCGGGCGAGGCAACAGTTTCCCGCAGGCGCCGGGAGAGGTCATAGCGGGAGAGGGGGATGAGAAAGTAGCCAGTGCGCGGGGTGAGCGGAGGGAGCGGTCCAACAAGTTTCTCTGCAGGTACCGGAGGCGCGCTTATTGTCTGTAAAGTTGCCGGGGTTGCCGCGGGACGGCGTCCCCCGCTGTATTCCCACCCTGTGGCTCGGTAGTTATTAACAAAGAAGTTTTAGGGCTGGGCAGCCGGCCTCCCTCGCTGTGCCCGCTGCCCCCGGGGCGCCTTTCAGGCTGACCTGCCGCCGCAGGGGGCGAGAGGGGGGGTGATCCGCGCCGCAACTTCTGGCGGGGCGGTCCCCGCAGACCGCCGGTCTCAGCCGCAGCTGAGCGGCTGGGGCGAGGAGCGCCGGCTTTGTTTTCGGCGCGCTTGCAATAACGTTTTTCCTTCCCGTGGGGATGCATTCCCCAGGAAGCAGCTCTGCCGTGGGAAGGGCCATCCTCTTTCCCCCGCCGGCGCCCGATCCCGCGCGGGGCGGGCAGGCGGAGACTGAAATTCAACGGGAGGGATGGAATATATATATGTGTGTGTATGTATTTATATAGGTATATAAATATCTTTAGAAATGGAGAACAGCAGCACGGCAGGGGGCTGTGATAGCGCACCCGCCAGCACTCGGCGGGGGCGGGGAGCGGCCCTTCTCCTCCGCAGGGGCACTGCGGCGGGGCGCAGTCCGCGGGTGTGCGGCCGCCTCCCCGCACAATGGAGGGCCCCCGGCGCGGCGGAGCTGGAGGAGGAGGGAGGTCTCCGGCTCCGCTGCAGCAGCTGCTCCGGCTGCTGCAGTGCCGCAAAGCCCCACACCCCCGCCCCGCGGGGCAGCGCCCCTGCGGAGGGTGCTCGGAGCTGCGCGGCTGGCGCGTTGCAGCGGTTCGGGCCGGCCACCGGGGGCACGGAGCCCCGCGCAACCCTGCGCCGCCGGCCGCGGAGGGGAACGGGTGGCGGAGGGCAACCAGCGTCCCCCGCCCCGGGGCCGCGGGCGGTGCTGAGGGCGGGGCGGCTGCGTGGCGGGGCGGCAGGCTCCGCTCGGCCGCCCCGCGAATTCCCCGCGCGTTTTGGGAACGCAGGAGGGTGAGCACGGAGCGGCTCTTGCAGTGCGGGCTCGGCAGCAGAAGTGTCGCCGCACCTGAGTGTGGAGCTATTAAAAATGGAATAAGGAGGGAGAAATGTAAAACTCTGACATCATAAGGATGTAATTAAGTTTACCATTAATGCGATCAGTATCTGTATTTTCTGTAAAGCGTTGCTATTTTTTTCCCTCCGTGTTCAATGGGATGTGTTAAGATGAATTAATGACCAATCACTTGAAAACAGACTTAAATGGCTTTAAGATTTTTTAATTATTATTTTAATTTCACTTGCTCAGATTTCATATTGTAGTTATAAAAACACCATTTTTAAAATTGCTGATTATTGTGAGTACACTGAATAACTTCAGAGACCTTTTTTTAGGGGGAAATTTTTTTTTGTGACATACCTGTGTATCATATATGCATGGATAGAAGGGTCAGTTCTCTAATCCTGGACCATTGTGTTGTAGATGCGTGTTGAGGTTGAACTGACAGACAAGATCTCTCATTTGAGAAGGCTTCTTGTTAAATGGAAATTCATACTCTTCATTAATGGGAAAAGAAGCCTTTGTTGGATGCAGTTTGTAGAAAACAGGTTTGAGAATGTCCTGTTGTATTATGGAGTAATAAAGCTAATCTCCATACGTAATATCTGACTTTTTTTTTTTCTGCATTATCTTTGTCTGCATGCATGTTTTCTACTTACATTTTAAACTGCTGTAAATTCCAGGGGCATTACACTGGTGTAAACAGGCTATAAGCATGTGGAAAGAGACCTAGCTTTTGGTGATTAGGGACAAGAAAGGAAGGCAGCAAGCTAATAAAACGATTATAGTGTTTCCCAGAGTAGTTGATGCTTTCCAGTCTTTCAGCAACACTGCCAAACTTCTGCAAACAGCATGGCAATTGTGACCCAAGCCCTGCAATAACAGATTCCTGCAAGCATTTTCGGTATCATGACTGACACTTGCTCAGAAGCTGCACTCATTTCCATAACAATCCTCATTAAAAAAAAAAAAAAAAAAAAAAAAAAAAAGGTGCCATTGTGACAACTCAAACAGCTTTGGTTGTTGTATAATTGACTTTTTATTCAATGAGAGAAAACGTCAAGACAGGCCTTTTGCATTCCTGGGTAATACTGAATCCTCAATACTGGATATTGACCAGTTAAATACTGGAGAAATGAGGATTTGACAAATTTTGCAGTGAGGTACATGCAAGTGTGTTCACTAAGGGATAAACAAAAGGTTTGTTAGTCTCCCAATAGATTTTTAAAGGGAACTAAATTCTTAACAAGTGGGAGGGATATTTGAGTTCTGTTGCTTTCCTTAGTTGATGTTATTTAATCTATTCCTGTTTTGTGTCAGGTGGTGGGGGTTTTGTTTGTTTGTTTATTTGTTTGGTTGGTTTTTGTTTGTTTATTTTTTGGTGTTTTTTTACATTGTGGGTTTTTCGTATTGTCTGTTTGTAACCGGATTTGGGCCCCAATAAGCAACATAATAGTCCATATATGTAATGTCCATGTGGATTTCCTTCAAGTAACTCTTCAAGGTCTATGTGCACATCTGAACTTCAGCCCAAGTGACAGAGGCAAGTATGTTAGCCAAAGCAGACTCAGCTTTTTTTTTTTTTTTTTTTGAGGAAATCGTAGGAAATATCAATGTATACAGATAATATTATATACTTTCCTCATGTGGTAAAGTATAACATATAAATTAGAGAAGTCTTTCTTACGTTTGGGTTTCCCTGACTTTTTTGTTGTGGCATATGGTTAGGCATAAATTTAGCACACTTGTATAGTTCAACAGGTAAGTGAAAAAAAAGTGGGAAGAAGTAAGCGATTTATATTTTCTTGACCTTTTAACTGAGAGGAATTCCATGGGCTGTGATTCTTCTGGGGTGGAATCAGGAGTGCCTAGGTCAAAAAGTGAAAATGACTGGGTAACTGTGATTTTATTTGTCCAAATTTTGCACTTGCTCCATTAAATGTTTTCTGTGCCCTCAGAAATGTCTGGCAGTCTCATATTGCTTTGTGTAGAGCCAGACTTGGACTTCCAGATAGCAGGTGACAAGCTATATGTGCAACGTGTTAATTCATTGGGGGACAACAAGCCTGTCTTTGTGAAGGAAAGAGATGAAGAATTAAGTAACGTGGGCTTGTTTTGTTGTTTTATTGTTTGTTTGTTTGTTTTTTCCACCTGTATGTTATCTCTGGATAGCCTCTTCAGTGTCTTAAAATGCAAATAGGAATGCATTTTTATTTTTTTTTAACATAGCTTGTGTCCTTGTACTAATGTTTCTGTTTGTCCTTGTTACTTTTGTAGCTACATCTTTCTTAACCTACAAGATCAGGAACTTGAAATATTTTGATCTCTTCTGTTGAGGACAATACCAGAATAATTGCAAATCAAGACTAAAGTTTACTGATAACATTATTTGTGAACACTTTATTTTTACAAGTATTAGCCAAGCCCTATGGAAATACAGCACTTGGTTCTAGGTTCAGGAGGAGCTTGTGGTCTAATGTTTTTTCCATGTCTTTCTGTGTTCAGTAATACTATCACTCAACCAATTTGAGTGGATTTGCACACATATTTGCCTCTATCATAGGGAAAATGGCCTCTTCAAGAAAAGCTTAGAAAATTTCAAATTCCTAGACTCATCAAGGTGATATATCACACAATACAAATACAAAGAGAGTATTTGTGTGTCCTCCTCTGCAATTATACTATGATAGCCTTAAAGAAAAAAAAAAAAAAAGTTGTAGGAAGGAGAAGCTGAATACTCCCATAACCCTTGGAAGAATTGTAAGCCGAGCAAGCATGTAAGTTAAACATGCAGCAACACCATAAGGTTTCAGAAGACTCCAGTCATTCTTACCCAGTACACAGGGGAACACAGTGAAATGTTTCCTCCAATCTGCAGGAGACTTAGCAGATATCCTGTGTTTTACCTGTAATATTCTGTCTAACATTCTCGATCAATAAATCTTTCATTCCCTATCCATCTTCTAATCACCGGTTCCATCAGTCCTCTCTCACCACCATCAATTTATAGTCTGTCAAACACATCAATCATTTGCCACAATTAACTTTTTCCTCCAAACTTCTTCAATCATTAATCTGTCCTTGTTCATCTTGGGGTCCAAGTGTGTACCACCCTCCTGCCTTTTCTGCTCAGCTCTGTGTACCTTCCATAAGGGCATTTTGGTTTGTTTGTTTCCAGTCCTGTATCCTCTGTCTTTCCTTAGCCATTTCCAGGTCTGTGCTCCAGGTCTGCTAAGTCATGAGAATTTCTCACATTTTCATATGATAAATTCATTTCCCTGGGTGTGCTTTGGCTTTCTGCACTGTCAGTATTGAACACATTGAGAGTATTTATCCTCTTTCCCTACTCAACTGGCCTCTTGCTCCTCAGAGCCCATGTGAGTTGATCCTTAAACCAAGAAAATGAGTGTGGCAGGAGAGAGAAAACGAGAGCTGACAGGCAACAGCAATGAGACTTGGTAGCTTACTGGTTGCCCCCAGCCTAGGAGAGATGTTGGTAATTCTGGTCTGACTTCTCTGTAATACAACTTGCTTCAGACCAATACTGTGTGACTATAATGTTCAAAATTGATCCAAGTGCTCAAGTTTCTGGGCCATAGACTGTTCTTACATGCTATTTTGTCCCCAGGTGTCATCCCTTTCTTCTTGAAGCCTAGCACTATAGGGGTGGAGTATGCCATTTGCCCATCTTCCTTGAAGCTTCATTGAACCATAACAGAACAATTTAAGTTAGCGATGAGGAGGTATCTCTACTGGGAAGACAAGAGCCATGAGACCTGAGTTTCTGGCAAGAGTGTAGCTGGAATTGAGGTGTCTTTTGCATGAAGCAATTCCTGAGCAATACCTCCTGCCTTCTTTTTCTCCTCAGTCTATTGAAGTGAAGTAGCTGCCATGGTTTGTGTTGTAGTTCATGCTGCCTGGATCTTCATCTTGCTCAGAGCACAGGGTTTTCTTCCAACCAAGGAATGGCACTGAGCTCAAAAGACCTTTCATCCTTTTTCTGTATTGCTGAGGGGTTAATCCAAGTTCCCTAGTTGAGGAAGTTCTGCATCATCCGCATCTCTCTGGAGAAATCTTCAGGCTGCAGAGAGAAACCCGTTAAGTAGCAATTAGAGTGTAGTTTCTTCTATATCACTTTCTTCAATTTAGGGGAAATAATTCTGTATAAATTCCCTTATGTGCTCTGAATTTCCCTCTCAGAGCTCCTGTTTGGGAGAAGAAACAGTTGCATGGGGTGCACAAAGAGTGAACTTAAGCATGTCTTTGTTAGTCCCCATAACAATAAGTCTGTTCCACTCCTAAAGATAGCATAATTTCCCTCATCTAGTAAATGAGGATTCAGTTGCCAACAGTGGAGACTTTTCAAGCTAACAAGTTTGCTATGGTGGTGGATATATGTTCAAAAAGAACCATAGCTGTATATGTAATCTAAGATATCACTCTTTGATGCTTATAGCATTTTATGTTCCTATTTGACTTCAGACATGATAGTCAATTAAATACTCGTAAATATTTATTTTATTTTTTTGTCTTTCTAGCTCTTTACTTTCTAAAAAGGACCTGTAGAAAAGTAATAGAAAAAAACGTTAATGCAAGACACTGGTTGTGAGCGTACGTGGGCTAAGTTGCTGTAACCATACTTTTTTAATGTTCTGCAGTACATTCTAGAAAGAAAAAAAAAACTGAAGGAACTTCATTACAGTCCTCATTAAGAATTTCACACTCAAAATAATTTGGTGTTAGAAAGCACCAAGAAAATAAACATGAGAGGTAAAGAGATCTTCCAAACCAATAAACATCTAAGAACAGATCACCTAACTATGGGAGATCCACTGCGTATGGTGCTGCCCTTGGCAAATATGGAAATTTAACCAAATTATAGTAGTGTTTGTAACTTGCCCTTGTACCAAGAACACAAAGATTTTAGAGAAATATTTTACTAAGAACAGCTGGACGAAAGAGTCATAGGCTCATTTTGATTCTTCTTAAAACTTTCCAAGTTTACTCAACAGCCTCTAACTGCAAGTCCTGCCACACCCAACTTAATATCTGAAAGTCAAATGCTTTTCTTTTACTCTCATTTATTACTAGTTGTAGTTGTGACTTGGATAAATTATTCTGCAAGTTTATGCCTCAAATCCACCACTGTTGTGTCAAGAATTTTATTAGTGGTAAATGCATTTAAGGATATGACTTGACCCTTTGAACCCATGTTTGAGTTTTCACAGCTGACAATTGAAAAAAACCCTGTTAAAAATTAGACAGAAAGATTAAAGAAATTGCAGACAGTCAGGGTTGCAGAAAATTCTAATCAAAATTTTTGAATAAAATAAAGCCAGCTTCAGTCTCCAGATAAGCCTCTGATGTAGCTAAGTATTTTTGGTTAATAGCACTTCTGAATGTTTTTAAAATTAAGAAAGAAGCTGTTATTGAAAACATTGAATGCATAAGGCCTAAAGAAATTTTAAGTGTATCACTATTTCTTACATCACAGAATTGTATCAAGTTTGCCTACAGTATCAAAATAAAGCACTGAAAAGACTGTTTCCAATAATTCCTTGTAGATAGAGTGTGCTGTCTGTGGATGAAAGCAAGGCACACTTTTGAACTATCTACACTATGTTATGAAAAGATAGGAACACTTCCTCTGAGTGTAATAGGACAGGAATGAGAGCATGGAAAGTATGGCAAAAGGAATTACAGAGACCAAAGATGCTTCATTTTACATGGAGATTTGACACTGCAAGTTAATTTTATCTTTGTTTGCTGAGATATATTTTGGAGTAACCCACAGTTTATTGCCTCTGTGCATTAATCTCATTACAGAAAATAGTCATAGTAGGGAGAGGATCAAGGTATGAAAAACATATATTTAAATAATTATTAGATGGTGAACAAAACCAAGAAGCATTCTTCTTCTCTTTGGAGGGGAAAAAAAAGTATAATTTTCAAAATTTTACAGTCATGGTCTGTCATAGTGGAATGAAAAGTATTACATCATTTGAGTTTTATTTGATACAATAATCAAACCAGGATTTTAATTTTTTAGCTCCTGAACATTGTAAAGAATAAGTGTTATTTCTGTACCTTGAAGCATTATCTTAGTTGAAAAAGTTTTAAAAAAACCCGAAACAACAAAAAACCAAACCAACAAACAAACCATGAACAGAGCTCTGTCCATAACATTTTAAATTGAAAAATACAATTTTTTTTCCAATTTTGAACTGTATGTGTAAGTTACAAGGTACAAAGTCAGCTCTGGGATATGTTTTGAGACAGTGCTTTCTTTTTCCTATCCTAAAAGTTCTGATAACAGATGCAAAAATGTACTAAGTATAAATGGGTCAGAGAAGGATGGGTGGTTTTGTGCCTTGCCATACTTAGACGTTATTTACATTCAGCCTGACTTGATTGGAGGAGTATGTTGTGTTTCTATCAGTAGGTTGTGTAATTAAAATACTTTTGCTTGTGTTTGCATGTAAATTGACAGTGTGTGATTTATAAATATATTTTTAATGTCTCACATTATGTCTGTATGAGCAACCATCCTGATTGTGAACTCTTTCCAATAAGCAACAATTATCTCAAGACCTTTGGCAGCAGAAGGTTGAAGTAGGTGGTCTGAATGACTTTCTCTGGGGGCCATAACTCCTCTCTCAACTTTCATTCCTTAATAGCATGTATAAAAGAGCCAACATGCAGCTATGCAACTGTCAATTCACGTTGACAATGTAGTTCACAATAGTATTTCTGTAAAAAAATATTTAAAATATTTTTAATTTAAATACTGCAACCTGTTTTTTTCAGGAATGGTTATCATAAATCTGCTAGACTAGATTTTTACTGTAATTGAAGTAAATCTCTTATTACCTGAGATCACAGATACATATTTGTATGGGAAAAGTACCTGATTTGCCTGTAATCTCAATGCAGCTCCATGATCTTTCTGTGATTCAAAATCTTAGCAGTCCTTTCTTGGTTATTTTAGGACAAATCACAATGGGTATGTGTTTATTGCACTCAATAAATAGCTTGAAATACGAAGACAATAATTCTTTCGTACTTATTCCCATTGATTTCATGGCAATGAAATTATTTCATTTTATGCAACTGGCAGCAACAAGTAGCACTTTCAAAGATGAAACTAGGTGAAACTGATCTTGACCTATGTCAAGGTATGCAGAAGACTGTAAAGCAAAATACATCACTTTTTTGAAGGCTACATAGTTGATAATCTACTGTTGCTAAAGTACCCTATATTCCTGGTATCACCCAGCTCTGATTAATGAGACTGCAAGTTCTATGCTAATTAGCAGAGGTCAAAGGAGATGGTGCCTTTAACCCCACACTGATCCAGAAAGAGCCCAGCTACAGGTGGGATGATATTATTCAGAATGTTTTCTCTGACAGCTGGAACTAAGTCTGAATCCTACAGCCTTTGGGCTCATCTACTTATTACAACAGATGAAGAGATTCAAAAGGAGAATCAATATACTTTAGGAAAAGCAGAATAATCCAGATTTTTTCTCACTGACCTTGATACAACTCTGAACTATACTTCTAAAGACAGACTACACATGACTTCTTATCCTGATTTCCGGAATAACCTACAATAAAGGCAACCACTAAATATTTCTTGGAGCTGGGTCCAAGACAGTACTGCCCTGTTCTGTTAAGATGATCATGAATGACTGTAAAACTTTTCCTGGTCTTATGCTGACTATAATGTAACAGGTTGCTTGGCAAAATGGTTCAAACCCTCACACATCTCTGTGAAGGCAGCAAAATTTCAGCTGACCTCTGTTACTCAGATGTTCATTGATTCTTGGCTGAGCTACAGTAATGAGAACATGAAAGCCTAAATATTTAGGAAACACTAGGAAATATAAAAACCATGCAGCAGATTTCCTGCTGGAGCTACTGTAAGCGTATTGACCCAACTCTCTGCATCCCATAAAATTCAAGGCTTCTGTCTTGATATCCAGGGAGCTTAATGTTTTTGGCTTAGGATAAGCAGAAATTTTTCAAGCTCTCTATATAATGTCTCCACCTTTCTGGCCTGATGGAATTAGCCACAGTAAAATCACAGTGCAACCTCTGTAAGAGACAGAATTTTCTAGGGGCACATGCTTAAGCGCTATGAAACAGACTTCCTAGGGAATTAGGAACCAACATTTAACTCTGTCTTCCTTTCCAAATAGGGGTCTTGTCTAGATAGATTATACAATACGGAGGGGGTTTGTTGGTTTGTTTTAAGACTGTCTCTCAGTCATCAGGGAGAATATTCAAATGTGTGATAACTGCTAGTCAAACCCAACCAGAAGTCAGTAACATGCCACTGTGCTTTGCGCAGTATAAAAATCACTTGCGTTGATGCTATTGCAGGCTGCCCTGAAGGGAAGATCGTACATCAGTCTGTCCACTGCTGCAAGAGGGTGAGGAGAAGAGGGACACGTGCCAGGTTCCAGCTCTTCCATAAACGCCCTCCTTTTCTGGTACAGCTGTTCTCTGGCAGGTGAGATGGATAGGTTGGACTAAAGCCATGTCTCCTTGTAGGCTTGCTTGTCTGCACGAGATACAGCTGTTCTAATGAGCCTATTTCCTTTGTGCTGCACTAACTAGTTCATGGGACTTGTCCCAGCCAAAGCCATTACAAATAGTTTCAGTAGTGAAAGACCTGAATCTTTTCATTACAGAGGGTTGTTATATAGTTATGTAGAAACACAGACATATGGGGACTTCGTAGTTCTTGAGTTTTCTTAGGGAAAAATTGAACCTTTGCGATCTCTAGGTCTATTCGATCTCATATATTTGGGGGGAAAATACTGCAATTAGAAATATTAATATCTTTGTACTTTATAATTATTCATAATCTATCAGTTCTTAGATATATCTGTTTTCAGATGAAGATAGTATCTTGTTACCAAACTTTAGCAATAAGAAGCGATAAGAGAGAATACATGAAAAACAACATCTGCATGAAGTCCTTTACAAGAGAGGAAATAAGCTAAAAATTGCTACTCTGTTCTAGGTAGTTTTATTGCAATGTTGAAAGAAAGCATGTTATAGAAATCTAAATATAGTATGAAATGCATCCCATTTACAGGAAGAACGGAAACAAAACCAGAAAATCAAATGCAAATCAGGGGAGATTATTTTTTCTTCTTTTTTTATTTTTTTTTTTCTTGTTGTTGTTAAAAAGCTTTTCTTTATAAACGGAACTTCATGTTCCAATTTTGCCCTTTTAGGTCTTCGTGACAATAGACCATCCTTCACATAGGAATAAGGCTGTTTCGTAGCTATCGCTGGAACTCTAATTGTAAATGCAGTTCCTGAGCCTGTTCCTCCCTCTAGTGGAACAGATACTGTTCTTGTGAGTAATTCTGGCGAACAGTAACGGAAATATGTAAGCTTGGAAATGTCTGTTTCATCTCCAAAACTTCCTAAAATGCCCTAGAATACTGAATAGATGATGACTGTTTCTTTAGGCAGCTAATTCAACGTAAATGCTGCTCCATCTTGACAAGCCACTGGCCAGAGCTGTTGCTGGAGTGCAGGACTAAGGTGCCTGTATTGCCTCGCTTCGCTTCTGAGAGTCCTTGCTGCTAGGGACTATTCTTTGTGTGTGACAGCTAATTCTGAGTCTGTGGCAGAGATGTGGCACCTTTCTCCAAAACTCTGCTTCAAACAGTGCTTTTAAAATTGTTTTGTACTAATCATCTAGGATAAAATGATGTAGTTCAGAAGTGAAATGCCCATATCAATCCTTTTCAGTGTGTTCTCTTACAGATTTAAAAAAAAAAAAAAAAAAAAAGTTTGTGCTATTGAAGTGAAGCTAGCGTTTTCTCTTAAGGAGAAAATGCTGTTTAATTAAAAAATCAACACATTCAAAAATAACCCAGGAAGCTAAAAATCAAATATTACATTAGCCATCTTTCTATTAACATCACTTTCGTTCAAATACAGCGTTTCTATTTGTTTATCAACAGGCCACTGATGAAGAATGGAGGAGGTTTGCTATGAGAATGGAGATTATACACCTGCCTTGGGTTCATGTATAGAATCATAGAACAATAGAATCATAAAATACTTTGGGTTGGAAGGGACCTTCAAAGGTCCTCTAGTCCAAACTCTTGCAATGAGCAGGGACATCTTCAACTAGATCAGGTTGCTCAGAGCCCCATCCAGCCTGGCCTTGAATGTCTCCAGGGATGGAGCATCTACCACCTCTCTGGGCAACCTGTGTCAGTGTTTTACCAGCCCCATAGTAAAAAATTTCTTCCTCATGCCCAGCCTGAATCTCCCCTCCTTTAGTTTAAAACCATTATCTCTTGTCCTGTCATAACAGGCCATGCTAAAAAGTCTGTCCCCATCTTTCTCATAGGCCTCTTTTAAGTACTGAAAGGCCACAATAAGGTCTCCCTGGAGCCTTCTCTTCTCCAGGCTGAACAACTCCAACTGTCTCAGCCTTTTTTCACAGGAGAGGTGTTCCAGACCTCTTGATTGTTTTTGTGGCCTCCTATAGACCCTCTGCAATAGGTCCATGTCTTTCCTGTACTGAGGGCTCCAGAGCTGGATGCAGAACCCCAGGTGGAGTCTCACCAGAGTGGCAGAATCACCTCCATCGATCTGCTGGTCATGCTCCTTTTGATGCAGCCAGAGATACGATCGGCCTTCTAGGCTGCAGGTGCACATTGCTGGCTCATGTCCAGTATTTGATCCACCAGCACTCCCAACTCCTTCTCTGCAGGGCTGCTCTCAATCCCTTCATCCTTCAGCCCATATTGATACCCAGGACCCTGACCAAGTGCAAGACCTTGGGCTTGGCCTTCTTGAACCTCATGGAGTTCACACGGGCCCATTTCTTAAGCTTGTCCAGATCACTCTGGATTGCACCCCATCCCTCAGATGTGTCAACTGCACCACTCAGCTTAGTATCATATGCCAATTTGCTGAGGGTGCACTCGATCCCACTGTTTATGTCATTGATGAAGATGTGAAACAGTACTGGTTCCAGTATGGACAGCTGAGGGACAACACTTGTCAGCGGTGTCCATCCAGACATCGTGCCATTGACTACTACTCTCTGGGTGCCACCATCCAGCCAGTTCCTCATCCATGGAATAGTCCACCCAGCAAATCCATATCTCTCCAATTTAAAGAGAAGGATGTTGTGCGGGACTTTACAGAAGTCCAGATAGATGACATCCATAGCCCACCCTTTGTCCACAGATGTAGTTACTCCATCACAGAAGGCCACTAGGTCAGTCAGGCAGGACTTGCCATTGGTGAAGCCGTGCTGGCTGTATTGAATCACCTCCCTTGCTTTCCATAGAAGATTAGGAGGTTATCACAGAATTAAAGGCTCAAAAATGTCTATATGTGTTAATGTAGTTCAGTGGTATGCTGCATTTTACTAATACCATATAGTTTTGGAAGCAATTAATGTCCTTTTCAGCTAGTTACATATCAAGTTACAATTTTATATTACCTTATATAGCAGTAACATAGTAAATAAACAGCATCAACACGGTTTCAACCTGTAACTATAGAATCAAATTTTGTTTTTTCTCAGTCAACAGGAGTATGTTGACTAGAAGTAAGACATCAAGGAACATCAAGGAACACCCAGGGTCCAGATTTTCTGGATCAACAGAAATAGTACAAATGGGAACAAAATGTTCAAATTTTCCTGAATTTTACCCATGTCTTTGAAGTCTATTGTGAGCTTTTGAATTACAAAATGTTAAGGCAAGAATGTGGTAAAAAAAGTAAGGATAATGAATAGGAAGGATATTGCACAGTACTTTGTAAATGTTTTCTTAAGTATATTTTTCTTTAAGTGGTGCATGATTTATGGAGTATGCCTGTGTGAATTGTACCTCCCACCAGTAGCTTCTCCTCATAGAGAAAGAACAGCTTATTGCAGCTGTCAGCTAGTGAAATGACTCCTGCAGTTCAAGTAGCTGCAGCTTTGGGTTGAAAACTGTGGTTCTGACATTTTTGGCAACATATACCAGTGTCCTGTGGCAGAGGGTTTTTGTTTTGTCATGATGTACAACTACTGCAGTGAGCAAAGACCATGAAGACTGGAACATCAGAAATCATTTTATCATTAATCTGCTGTTAATTTTTTTGCTGAGAAGCAGAAAGTCTGCCAAGTTTTGAGCAGAATATGATCCTAGAGGTCAATGCAGTTTCAGCATGTATGATTACTTTCTTAAAATGTCAAGCTTAAAAAAAAATGAGAGGGAGCTGAGATTGCTTTTACAGAGGGTAATCACATATCTGTGTTGGAGCCATGCTTTGGTCGCAGGAGGAAATATCTTCCATATGATATTGGTAATTTTATTTGTAAGGCCTTTGGGTCAAGAATTGTCTCATCCTGAATATATGCTGCACCTAGGGTTTTTGGGTTTTTTGTTTGTTTTTTTTTTCAAAATTAGCAAGTCCAAATATCATGCAAATGAATGGATAAAGTAGCTGGAAACAGTCTGATTCATGACTGCAGTCTTTATAGCTCTGCATTTAACTCAAAAAGAGGTGACTGTAATGCTAGCATTTATACCTTATTTCTCTGAGTGTAAATGTGCCTACAGACTTTTTATTACAGTCTAACTGGAGGGCTGGTGAATAATCTCAGCATGGTTGAGCAGCAAATGTTGGAGGATAATTGGATCTGCAGGCTAAGACAGTATGAATGTAGAAGGTCTGGTAGGGAAGATCGATAGGCAGTTATTTTACATTGTGTTTGAAATCTTCTGTTTTGTTTGCAATTTTGTGTGGAAGATAACTTACCTTTAAAAGTTTAAAATCATAAGGTTTGATTCAAATGAAAGATTGAGGTTAATGTTCCCTAAATAATTTCTTTGTAGTCATAAGCTGGTAAACAGAACATGTTGAAGAGGTCATTCAATAAAGCTTATAAGCCTTTAATTAAATTGTGAAGCCACTTCTACAAAACTTTAAAAGTGGATCTTTGCACGTAAACTTCAAACATTAGGTTGAGAATATTCAAGTATTATATGTTTTACAGAAACAGCATACTTGCTTATAGGTATGTTTTGTTTTGTTTTGTTTTGTTTTTCTCCCAAGTGAGATTTCAATGCATTATTGTATATTAAAAGACGATAAAAAATACAGCCAAAGGACTCTGGATCTGTTCTGGCCTTCTTTACCTCTTTACAAATCTGCTAGTGTTTTTTTTTTTTTTCTTTTTTTTTTTTTTACCAGGGTGGCTTGGATGAGTGCTGCTGCAGTAAGCCTTTAATAATATTATTATCCCTTAGTCCCTTGTTCATCCATTTTGTCTCCTTTTGATAAGAAATCTGTTCTTTCTTTATTTTTTATCTTAAGACTCTTAATAGCTCAGGGTAGGACATGTTTAGCTTGCGTCTTTGCAAAGTTATTTTATTGAATGCATGTTTTATAAAGCCATGGTCTTTAAGATAAAATTTGATTGAGAGGAGAAGGATACAATACAAAGGACTTTCAGTCATGCTGTTACTCATACCAGGTTTCACAGTGGTGTTGACCAACATATGTGTGGTCTACTACCTGTGATTGGAATAATTTAACATTGTCTTCTTCTCGTGTGCTTTAAACAGGTAAAGAAAAAAAGCTTTATCAACGACGACAGTCATTCTCTGTTTATAGCTAATATTGGAATTTGCTTTCCAACTGTTCAGTTAAATTTGCTAGAGAGATTGAGGTCTAAAAGATATTCTACAAGTAGCAGAGGAGAAAAGAGAGACCTAAATTAATGTCCACATTACGACAGTATTTATCTATTCTAATTGTCTTGCTGAATGACTGATCGGTGTGTACTTCTTGGCTGACTAATGAGAATTGACCTGCTCCAGATCACTCTCAGATTCTTTCCCAGTTTGTCCCTCTGAGTGGCACTGGTATGCACTGGTGGGAAACGGGGAAATGTGGACCTGACCTGATAATGTGTACTCTTTTTTCTGCTGTGACTGGAAGGAAGGGGAATGGATTGTTAAGGGGGATTGTTGTCATAGAACTGGAGAAGGGATTTAGGGCCTGAATCTGTAGGAAGGGAGGGTTCACAGCACTGCCTGTTAATTGCAATCATCCACAGGGCCTACCTACTACATTTTCCAGAAAAAGCTGAGCTGCAGAATTTTCCGAGGTGAGGGAAGGGAAAAAAACCCCAAACAACAAACATCATGTAGTCACTATCAATAATAGGTCTTAAAAATGTGAGAACATTCCCCAGATTTACTGTCATGAAACAAATCCACAAGTTGGCTCCTGCTCTGTCCCTCACAAAGGCAGCTACCAAACCCCTCTGTTCCAATAAAAGAAGTCGTATGAAACAATTTTACTTTGGAAGTCAATCAATTATGTGGGACTGAATAAAATGTGAAGTATTTAGCCTTTATCACTGCAAGAAAGAAGAATTAGAATGTCTTTAGCTGTTATCATTCATTGTTAGTATCTTAAATGAGTAATGCAAAACACATAAAGGTGATTTTTCACTTTAATAGTCATATTTAATAGCTGGCTCTGAATCCTGCTTTGGAACTGCAAATAAATGGCAGAAACTTTGAGCAGGCTGATGTAGAATATTACATTTTCTTTGCCTGCCATAGAGCTTTTTACCAGTATATTAAAAAAAACAAAAACGTTTGGGATGGAAGTATGCACTTCTATTGCTGTAATTGTCCATACATTTCAATTCTAACTATCTTATGACTGAAGATTTCAATATTGTTCCTTCTGGGCTTCAAACTGAAAGACTCAGACTACTTCAAATGATTGAAATTGTTAATTGTGAATAGGATTTAGAGAATATGAGAGGGGAAAATGAGCTTCAGCTTAACTATTTGTTTTAATTCCTGTAGCAGCTACCTGGGATTCAGTCCTTCAATTCAGTCCTACATATTACAGAGTAATTGGCTTCTAGGACTTTCTCCTTTCTGGGAACTGGATTAACCTTTGGCTAGAGAACTCCTGTTGAAAAATGTATCATCCACAATACCATGTTGCTGTTGTACAGCATTGTCAAGGAAAAGAACCTAAGTGAGTCTGATAGCGTTGCTCAGCATTTCACAAATCATCTCTGCCGCGTTCGTAATCGAGAGGTTATTTGAAAGGCCTGCATTGAACTTACTTGAAGTCACAGAAAATTTGCTTTCCAGTCAGATATAAATTGCTGTTCTGCATTCAGGCTTGTCAAGCACCAGCACCACCATTAGCAAACCCTCACTTTATATGCTTCCAGTACTCACCTATTCTGCCAATCTTTGGCAAAAGTAACATCTTCATGGTTATGGTATCTTTAGTATAACAAAAAAATATGATAGTTGGTTAATTATTTATTTTTTTCTAAGAATCAAAGTAATTAGACTGCATTAGAAAATAACCATGTAGAACTGATGTTTTAAAACCAAATTAAGCAAGACTCTGGAGACAAATATGTGTATATAGGCATTCTAACTGGATGGTTCAGTTCATTTACAAGCAAAATATATGTCAATGTGGGAAAAATCTGCCAGGTGTGGACAATCTTGTAATAAGCATCCTGCCTAGTAATCACTGTCTGTAAGTCTGTCTTTTTTTTTTTTTTTCTTTCTTCTGTATAGCATCTTTCATGTCTTGTTGATGCCTTTGAAAACCATGGAAAACAATGTTACAAAGATACCTTGCCAGCATCACACTTGATACAAATCTGTACTACTACCTGGTTGTAATGAATCTGTGCCAAAGAACAACAGGTGCAGATGCAGTTCTTTTGTCTGGAGGTTGAATTTAGCACTATTATGTGGAGTTTAACAGACTAGGAAAAATTGAGACATACTAGTGAGAACAAATGCATCATTGAGCATAATCAGAAGGAAAGCAATGTTGCTACAAATGTAGAAGGAAGTGTTTCTTATTTGACAGAGGATAAATTTTTAGATTTCTTTCATTTCTGGGCAACTTTGGAGAAAACTCAGTGCCACCAAAGACATAATGATAGTGTATGGCACCATGTTTATCGCAATGTACATGTCCATTCCTTGTGCAAAGCTGCTATGAATAGCAGTACTCTGATTTCCATTAATCTATTTGGGAACAGAAGCTCAGGGAGGATGGGAGGTTTTCATTAAATGAGGGTGATAATCCTGAGTGCATTTCTCCACATATGAAGAAGTGGCTCTGTGGTTTGTTTGTTTGTTTGTTTTAAGGTGGTATGGTCTTGAGAACTGATTGGTAAAGGTCACAGAAGTAATGGTAGCAAATAAGACAATGGCTAGTTAAGATGCAAAAACTTTCTGGTAGATGTTTATAAAAAAAGGCAGTAAAAGAAAAAAACTCGACAACCTAGGCTAAAAATTGAAAGCATACCAGTCAACACTGGGCATATAGAATGAATATATTAAGCAAATTTAATGCAAAAGTTCAAAAGATCAGTATCATTTCTCTATGTGCTTCTTAGGTACTTTGAAATGTTTACCCTCAGGAATGAAAAATTTTACAAGTCAGTATACCATAAATGGAAAAAAAAATGACTGCAAATTTATTGTAACTGAAATATATAATTGATTTCACAGTGGCAAAATGATTAGCACTATTTGTGGTAGAAAAAATGTTTATTTTCTAACTTCTCAGTTGAAAGAGGTCATTCCCATTATAAGCAAGTTAACAGCTGCTAATATGAATACTGGGGTTTACACAAAGGCTGTTGAAAGACATTGTAGTTATTATAATTAGCGCTGAAAGAATAGAAAATAAATAAATAATCCAATTATCTGTACTGACAGAAATGAAAAATCTGAGACTAAATTATTTCTGTTTTCCAAGTTTAAAATGAATAAGTGTGGCAGTCGATTACTTCTTTTGCATTCTCTCTCTTGTACCTCCAGCTTTATTGATTGGCTTCAATTAATGTATGCCAACAAGTAAATTAACATAGCACCTGAGGCATAATTCCCTGGTGGTTTGCATACACTGACTTACCATTCTTGCTGTTTTAACTCCTACTGAGCATATTGCTGGGAGCTACAATATTTTTCAGTCTGGACACGGACATTACCCACGGCTCTAATGACAGGTCATTTACAGCAAACCCATGTTTCACTGCAGAGATGTCTCTTTAAGTGACATCTTATCAATGGCAATTCAATTAGTCAACCCTAAGACTTTGAGATATATCTCACACTGTGTCACACAACACTAGCAGATCTGCATTTTAAATGTTAGCTTTTGTCATTTTTATACTTCTTTAGTACACATAAAAAATGCATTTTCATTCTAATTTTTCATCCAGAACTCCGTGGGAAACATTTTCTATGTTAAAATCGCCCATCTTCATTCTCAACAATGCTGTCAGCTGGAAAGACTTGTGGATTTGTGCTCTGGACAGTTTTTCAAAGCTGGTGCTCCCCTATCACCATACTCCTCATGTAATTAGTTGCTTGTAAATATCAGATGATTCTAAGGATCTAAAATATCAGAGCATCTAAGTATCTAAAATATTCAGCTACTGCAATAAAAATGGGATACATATATAAATACTACCCTGGTGGACTCAATCCGTACATATAGACAGAAATACAGACATTTTTTTTAATGGATCAGAAAATTTAAAGACAGGTCTTGATTTTTCTGGCATACTTACACAATGAAGACATCCTAACAAGACAGTCTTACTCTGTATCAGCCAGATTAACTCCTTAGGGATAAACCACATTGCTTTCTATAAAAAGTGGCTACATGCAGGAGTCTTTGGGAGGAAGGTATTTCCTGGAGTATCTGCTATAGCACAGTGCAATTACATTGCTCTTCAGTGTACAGTGCTGTGTGTACTGAACATACACTCTTCAGTACGCATAAGTATAAAGCAAAGGAGTTGGTGACCAAGCATGTGTTCACAAGTTGTGCTATGTAAAACCCCGAGCAACAGTGCCCGCTTATGCTTTTTAGTTACTAAGTGCTATAGATGCATATAGGAAACTGTCTTTTAGGAAACGAGCAACAAACCTGAGTTTAAAAAAAAAAATAATTACAAAATCCAAATAGCTGCTGGTTCGAATTGAGCATAGGGCCAAATATTTGGTGATTGGGATTGAGCATAGGGTCTTCTAAATTCACATAGAAATCTTTAATACTGATTGTTTCACGTCCCTAAATCCTGTCTTCTAACTCCACTGTAGTGAATGTGAATGACTAAATAAGCTAGCTTTTTTTTTGTTGTTTGTTTTTCCATCCTTATATTTGAAAAATTACATTTCTCAGTCTTCTCAGTCATAATAAAATGTTTTTTGGGTGAGTACTTTCTTATTTCGAAACCAGTATTCTCACACATTCATATTTGACTGCCCTTGTGGCATCGAAGAATCCTGATTTAAAGCTAATTTTACCATTGCTGCTGAGGAATGAAACACACTTGTTATTTACATAGAGAAAGTATTGTTGAGGCAAATCAGCTGTTGTATTTGGCAAGATTATGAGCTAAATGTACACAGATAGTTCCCTGATAGTCTCTGTGGTATTACAGAACACCAACTTGTTTAATGTGCCACATTTATTTTACAAGTATGTGCTACATCTAATTCAGTATTCAGAATTTCATGCTAATGAACAATTTTAGCTAGTTTCAAATTATTGAATCACTATTCTGAGATGAAATTTTAACAGAGCAAAAATTGTACCTTAAGGCTCATTAAGAGATTTTAAAATTTAATTAGACTGCAATTTAAAAAAAAACAGTGGGCAAATTAATCCCGATAGAGCAATGCTGGTTTGTAATAAACAAAGAAAATGAACTCATGAATAAAACAGATAAATGATATCTACCAGTTTGTGCTAGAAACACTGTTTTAATTTATGTTATTAATACATATATGTTTATGTGCATATGTGTGTGGGCTGAAATATACGTATGTATTTTCAGGGCACATCTTTGTTAGCGTGTTAGTTTGAATCAAGAGCACACTTTTGAAGTGCATATTTTTCCTTCTTTCTTATTGTGCTTTTGTTCATGTCACGTGGAGCTTTTGCAGTGCCTCAACTTGATTCCTTTCAGATGAATCTAGGATTCAGATTTGGAAGATTTAGCACACTCCAGGAGTGTAACTAATGCACTCCAGCTGCAAATGGGCATTCAGTCCATAGGGCCAGACTAGAGCTAATCTCAAATAAAAGGCCTTGGAAGGTGTATATTGTGGACACATGTTGTCAGCGTCAACCGTTTCTCTCTGTTGCTATCCCTCCCTAAATTATCTGCTAACCTAGACATAGTCTCTGAATTCTCGTATGTTATTTTATTTTATAATATTTTATTTTATGATTCTTCAGAAAGGATAAGACACTATTCCTACACAACTATAGTGAGCACTTCTATAGCACAACACAAAATAGGTATATAAATGTATTCAGTGAGATAGCCAGTTAAAACCTCATCACCGTATATAGTAATATGTTGCAAAAACTTCAGAATCTGTATCCCTCAGCAAAAAATATTTCATATGTAGGTGCGAGCCATCTCTTGCTTTTGTCATTGATTTTTAAAAGCTTACCCTGAAGTTTGTATAGGTTATTATTCAAGTTACTGCAGAGTTCTACTACACTAGTTGAACACTGTTGGAGTATGTATCAGAGCAATCCCTTGCTCCAAAGTATGAATTCCAATATGAAGAATATTTCCCATCATTACAACGAGAAATGTTGCAAATTTAATGATAGTTATGAATGTGAGTTACTTACTGTCTGTAGTAACTATTTCGCAGAAAAAAATAGCAGAGCCTTTCTGAAGTGTAGCAGGGTTTTTACATGTGTGTGTGCACAAGTTTTAAACCCCAAATTTACTTCTTTCATATATCTCTAAAACAGTTGGTTTTGTTACTGAGCTGTTCAACAATGCTTCGCTTTTATGCATTTGATTAAAACTGAATCACAGGGGAATATTAGTCCACATGACAAAATCATCACGTAATTTGGCAGAAACATAGCACAGTTGACAGAGCCCGCTTAGGGAGAGCCCCAGGACAGAGCCAGCAAAGGGAACAAATTCACCTTTGGCCAGAAGCAAAAGCCATGCCTTTTGGATTGAGAATTAAAGCCTTGCTGTAAAAGGTTCCATCTGCTCCAACACCAAACATTCAAATGCTTGCCACGAGAGCATTGAAATCTGAGCTTTTCAGAAATGTACAATAAATTATACTATTGCTTATATCCTTAAAATGAAATTATCCAGCTACTCCCATATTCTGAAAAAAACTGATTGCATGCTTAACTTGGTCTATGTAAAGGGTAACTTAGTGGGCCTCAGCAGTAGGAAAAATGATTTCTTATGACTTTGATTCTCTAATTTAAGTTGTAGGAGCACGTACTTCTCTAGTCTTGGATCTCCAGTTTAGGACAAGGCAACCATTTAAAATCAAAACACCGCTATGTTTTTAAAAAGTAAGAATTTCCAAAAGAAACTGTTGCTACACAACTTTGCTTTCCTGAGGATGATAAATATGCTTAACTTTAGAGACTTCCATTTGCCATATTGTCTCATTTTGTAGTCAGTATTTCGGGCTTTTAATGTTATGACTTTCTGTGTGGTTTTTGTTTAATTTTGTTTTCTGAGCCAATTTATAGATCTACTAGTTTAGGATTTGGTTTTTGCTTGGTTTTGCTTCTCCTGTTTCTGTTAGTAGGGAAAGTGAAAACCAGAGAAGGTAGATGAAACTGCTGTTAAAAAGGTATATGAGGTACACCAGCAATGTATTGGCAGGCAGATTCAGTGGCCTGAGGCAGCCGAAGGAGAAAAAAAAATGCTCTGATACAACAGGACGAAAGAAATTCTTGTATTTTTTTTTCTCTCTCTCATCCAAATCATAGGTCTTTGAATGATGTGAAATCACTTTCTTCACTGCAACTTTTTAGTGTTTATTATGCTTATGAACTTCATTTTGTGACTTTGAATCATATAAATGGAGCCATGATAACTTCTGGCTCTCAGCCTTTTATAAGACCACTTAGAAAGGAAAAGTTTGGCTACAAAGCATGCCAGAATCACAAAGCTGAATATCTGGGGGTTTCTACTGACCGAATTAACCTCAGAATAATCCCAAATTAATCTCTATCTATTCATGACCTAAATGGATACATCTCAAGAGAAAGCTGGTTTATGAAACAGAGCCTTGGAACCAGAGTATGTATATTAAGGACACGTGTGTTGTATTTAATGTTTAATTTAATCAAGATGTTAAATAGTTGTAATATAAGATAAAAAGACACTAGTTTTTGTCAGAGAAGTGTCTGGAATTAATAATGCATTTTTGTGATTGTATGTCCCAATAGTTTGTCAGAAAGCTAGTTGTTTAATGTTTATTGAGAAAAATAATAGTTTTCTTAACAAAATAGCACATTAAATCTGATCATGGTTTCTGAAATTCTTTTCCATCCATTCATCCATCATCCATTGGATGATTAAGTACCTAAAACTATAGGACCATGAAGAGATTTTTAAAAAACAACTACAAAACAAACAAACAAACAAACAAACCCAAGTAAGGTAGCGAAGTTAATCTGGCTAAATGGTTGTTGTTTGAAGTCTACTTGATGGCCGCATATATGACAGGAACTATTCCCTAGTATATTCCGATTTCAAATTCTTTAGTATTTCTATCTTGCATCCATGACTGAAGTGTGCTTGTTTCTTCTTCTGACATTCACAAGGATTACAAAATCTGTACTTTTGTGAAAGTATTCTAAACAAATAAGCAGCAGAGTAGCTGTAATGAGCATTCCCCGCAGCTAGTGCAATACATATTCTCACTGGTTTTTTGAAACAAACCAAGAAATATTTTAGTTTTAAACAAGAAAAAATCAGAAACTACACCAAAATAATATTAAGGACTAACTTATTTATACTAGAACATGAAAATAAAGACCAGTATTTGTATTCCCAACAAAGAGAATTTTTCATCTACATAGGAAAACTTACCATTAAGTACGCAACTAAGGTGAAGCTGGGGAAAAATTCCTTCAAAAATTCCTTCAACTTTCACTATGTTGCAGGGATTTTAACTAAAGAGAAAACTACTACCTTACCTGTAGGACCTAACTTTTTGTTTTGTTTCGAAAAATAATTATATATGAAAATATTGGTTTTAATGTAATTTTCCCCCTCTTCCTTATTTTTCTTGTTCAGCTAAATTGCTGATTTGCCTAATAGATGATACTGTTCGGGGCCATGTAGTATCCAGAGTCTTCTGCTAACATATATATTTCATAAAACAACCTTCCTAGGATGTTGTTCTATGAACCACAGTGTCTGGACAAAAAGAAAAATTTACATAATGAAAATATTTATTGCAGATAGGCAGTCCAATCTATTGAACACAGAAGAGACATGAGTCACAGAAAGTACAAAATTGCTGTTCTAAATAGGATTTTGGTTAAGATTTTAAAAATAATATTAAAAATTAATCAAGAGGAGCTGCTTTCTTGTACTTCCCCCCCAGTTTTGGCACAGAGGATATACTGCCATTATATTCTATAGCACCACGTTGTAGTCTGGATAACCCACACCTGCACATCATCAAATAACGCAGACAGAGTTTCTGGCTGGCATAAGCCAGAAGTAATTTAAAAGTAAATCAATTCTCTCTTAATTTGGGCTCCAACTGACTGAAAAAATAAAAACATTGTCAAAGACAATTTGATAGAAACACATTGACAGTTTCACAAATGTTTTAAAGAGGGAAAAAATAAGATAGAAGCAGCAATAAGAGAAAGAGGGAAAGGGAGGATTTTTTTTTTTCCTAATTAATATATTTCTGTATGTGGAACTTGCATGTGACAGTTACACAAAAATATTGTTGTTTCTCCAGAAAGAATCGCTTTGGTCTTTAGTGGCTATAATATATGGAAAAATAACTGAACACTGGTTTGTATTTTCAAAAATTTAGCTTAAGATGAGTTCAATACTTGCAGAGGGGTCATCTATGAAAAAAAAAAAAAAGGAGAAACAGCCTTAATTTTGAGAGTAAATAAGTATAAATTACTGTTGACTGAGTCAATAAGTGTTAAGAAACTTTTAAAATATGTATGTAATTTGTCCATGAAATGGATTTCTTTTACATTCAGCATGTAAATGATCTGGACAGTAATTAGCAAGACTGTGATACTGCCCTTCACAATCATGAATGAACTATGAGTGAAGTAACAGAGATCATTTAATAGTTACATTAGGTGTCATATACAATTTGAAAACACAAGGCAGCATCTGACAGTGACCTCTGATCCTGATGTTTGGTAGAGGAACATGATTTTTCTTCATATGTTCATGTAACTGAAAATTGGTGAAGGTTAAATAAGGAACAAAGTGGGCCCTACAAACATAGATGCTAATTAGAGCTTAGTTAAAATATTGTCATTACATCATATTATGTTTTTGGTCATAAATATGTATAGACAGTCTCTAATTCTTTACAGAAAATAGTATATAACAAATATTTACAATATTTACAAATATTTAATATCAGAACTTGAATCTATTTTGTTTTGTATTAGCAATATGAAGTCTCATCTGCCTTGTCTTATGGACATTATAAGCCCTCATGGGGTTTATATCTGTTTGTTGGTGTCATCTTTTGCTCTTCATATTAGGCCATATTTCTTATCCAACAACTAAAATCACATGATTCCTGTGACAGAGTATATCTTGTATATATATCATGGGAATCATAGTCTTTCCATAACCTCAAACCGTATGAAAAGGAATTCAACATGAAGAGTTCTCTTGGGATCCCTTACAGTAAGAACTGTATTCTAGCAACTTTTCAAGTTTTTGCTAAATGTAGGGGAAGACTTTGTTTACTGCTGTATTTGAAACATTATTAGAAGCCATGGTGATAAAAGGTATACAAAATATACTGGAATTCAACTTCTGTGCGCATATTGGTTTGATCTTGCTTTTATTCAGATGTTGTCATGTCAGTTATGATTTTCTTTTAAAACTTCTAGTCTCTTAAGGTTGCAAAGGTTCTGCAAAGACTTCAGTATGATATTTATTTTACCCTTCTCAATAACAACAAACAAAAAGTCCAAACAACTCTCCTTCCCCCTACTAAAATCTGATATTACTGTGGATAATAGTATTCCCTAAATCATTTGGCCCCATCTCTGAATCCTCACTCATGTCAGTTGAAAGGCTTTGTCTTCTCAGTGGAGCATTTGTGGTTCAGTGACTCCCCTTCAGGATGAAAGGTTACCATCATTATGGGGCTCTGATTAAAGAATAAACCTGCTGTGTCTTAATTCAGCCAGTCAAAAATCCATTACAGAATATTTATGTGGAGACATTATTTTATGTCCTCACTGTCGTCCATAAAAAATTAAGTAATGTGGAAAAGCTAGTAACAGAGATGTCATTTTTGACTATGAAACTGTAGAATAGTTTTCTGGGTAGAGTCCTGACATTCTCCCTCCAGTACAGAATATTTACAGTGCTAATAGAAATGTCTGAGGCACAATTAAAGTCAGGAATAGCTCCTCTTGGGTGCACAGACTTTAAACCAGCAGACCTTTTGGAGATATGCCAAAGATTTAAACACCCTCTAGCAGTATTTTTTCTCTGTGAGACATATAGCACTTAGATCTGGAGAATATAAAATAAAGTTACAGTGAGACCAGTTTGAATGGCAATTTACCAACTATAGTCCTCCGAGCCAACTAGTGCTGAAATTTCTTTCCCTAAGAGAGTTTATTTATGTTAAGCATACTGTGTTACTGTAATTTTAAAGCAAACTTTTCAAATACATACAACTCATGTGCTTCTAAGACTTTGCCAACAGGTTGTTCTCTTGGCTTCCCACATGCTGTGGTTGATGGGATGTCTCCGCCTTTAGGCATACAGGAAGCAAGGAGTCTTTCAGGGGGTCACTTAATTACAAATTGAAGGATGAAGGTTAAAAATGTAGGTCTGTTTGTATTTCTAAGTCAACTTTGCTGCTAGAAGCGTTCGATATATATATTCAAAGTCAATGTACTGGCTGAATTCTGTACTGAGATTATGGTGTTCACAACTGGATCAGACATCTTGACTTCTTATTTTGTTATGGCTGTATTTGATAGCATGGTAACTGACATAACTACTCTCAAAATAAGTCTTTGTTTCCCAATGATGCTAATGAAATGTTCCATCTGCAAGTCTGATGTGAACTTTTATTTTTATTCTGTCCCTTACTTTAGGTGGGAGTACTCCAAGACTGTAGTGTATTATGGTCTAATGTTTGACATACCACAAATTTCCTAGAGGTATGTCTCTCTTTTAAACAGTTTAGTTAGGTATTTTGCATTTCTTTCCACCCAAACATTTGAACTGTGGAATGCAGTAAACTCCTATAGCTACACAGAGGGAAATTTCAGTGAAGCACGGGTATCACGCTTTGAGGGAAAATGAAGAAGGTATGTTGTTCTGTGCTGCAAAGTGACTCTCCATAATTTCAGCTCTCTTAGTTTTACCTGGCACTTTCTATGACAAAACGGCCATCTCCAAGTTGCTTTGAGACACTTGACAAAATCCACTGCAGTAACAGATGTAGTGCCCATATAAGATGCCTCTTTGAATTTGTGGATGTTAATGACACTTCAGGTTAGTGTCCTTTGTGCTTTGTTCTTGAATTTCTTTTATCCCTTACTGCCACTGATCTGCACGTTGGTGAGTTCCCATTGTGACTAACCCATTTGTCTCCATAACAAATTAAGGTTTCTGGTCCATTCAAGTTAAAAAAAAAAAAAAAATCACTTTGAATTTAAAATAAATCCATGACCTTGTTAGGCTCGTTGTGTCTGTGAATTTAGTCTTTGACTCAGAAGTTGTTAGCAAGCAAAAAATTTAAAGCATGTATTTTGTCCGGTAAGGTCATCAAAGCTACAGATACGGTAACCCTTGGCCTTAACATGAAAATGGGGAACTTCATCAACACAGGCCTTCTGCTGTTTATTTTGGTGGCAATTTTCTCACAAGATCGCTCATTAATTTCACTGAAATAAAGTGCTGATTTCATGAGTAAAGGGCTCACAGTCTTGCTAGAGTGATTTAGAAATGCATGTCTACCAATCTCTGTATTTCAGACATCATGGGTTTGAAGTATGATATTTCTTTTCCTTGACTTCATAAATAATTTAGATTAACAAAATCCAGATGGTTTAGAGCTCCCAGTGGCTACAAGTTCAAGAAATTATTTATCCTTTGAAAGAAAGATTTCATATTTTTTCAGTTTTTCTTGCATTTTATTCAGAGCTCAACAATGTTGGGGTTCTTTTTAAGGCTGTTTTGTTTGTTTGTTTGTTTTTTTAAGTTTATTGTCTTCAAGACATCAGTGAGAGGGAAGTAATGACAATGTGCTTAGCAAGTATTTGATGGAATGCCCAATATGAGGATTTCCTTCCAGGAAATTCAGTGCAAGATTTCCTGAAGAATTTTAATCTTCTGAACATCATTTTCAATATGTATAAGTTATTTAAAAGACATGTTATCCTTTGAACAAAAAGAGAACGTTTCTGTAAGACACGTAACAAATATTCTAATTTTGCCGCAAAATTCAGAAAGTTATCTTTCATATTTTTTACTGAAAAATAAACTTCAACAAGAAAGTAATAATTCTTTTTGATTTTTGCAAGATTAAGTATATAAGAAAGCATCGTATTTTCTTGTGAGTTACTCCCTTTGTTTAGCTGGTGAGTGTTGCATAATAGGTAGAGAACTGCTAGATACATTTTTATCAAAAGCTATGCCAAGAAGCCATCTTCTGTCTTTTTCATGAGCCATATTGTTCTCCTCAATTTTTTTAGTAAAAGTGATGTGGCTTTACCATGCATAAGTGTTGCGTTTTGTTCTCTTTTTCTGTTAAATTAAGTTCATTTTAGGATTACTTCAATGCTAATGTTACTAGGATTTTGATTAGAAAAATAGCATCTGCTTAAACCTCAAATGCTTTGACAGGTCAGGTGTACTAAGGCATCATAAATTTGTTGGAAGTGCCAGGGCGTGGAAGCAGAGGTAGATTACTGGAAGCTGATTGTAGCATCTGGGTTCTAAGTCAAAGCTGAAAGTTGTATTTTTGGTGTGGTTATTAATTATTCATTCTTTTTCTGCTAGTCCTGCCCAATATGCTAGATGAATATTTCCCTAATAGAATTTCAAAACTCATATGTGAAGCTATTAAAATATTCTTTTGGTAGAAAATCAGTCAGGAATGGAGGTGTGGACATCTCTGGACTGCTGTGGACTGTGTTAGCTCTCTGTGGTGGTGTTTCTTAGGTCTTGTTTTAGGCAGAAGTCAGGACGGAGCAGCACTGCTTGCCACAGTGTCTGATGAATGATTGCATAGCTCTAAGGGAACAAATAGAAGAAATGAAAGGGTAGAAAGACATCCCATCATGCCTAGTCAGAACAGTACCCTGTACACTAATGTTATATTTTATGGTTATTTATCCCCTGGCACTATTTAACACCACCAATTTTGAAGATAAATGTAGTAAAAGCATTTTTATCCTGCTGCTATGAAAATGTGCTTTTAATAGATTTAGGTTTTCTCGGGTCATATGAAAGAAATAGAAAGATTTTGCAGCTTTCAAAAGGACTGCATTGTATACGGAGTTTAAAATGTCATAAAGCAGCTTGAAACACTATAGGGAGTCTGTGCAGTAATTGGAAAAATGTTTCATACTAATGTTTGGATTCCATTAGTGTGAGCCATTGGCATACATTTTGTGACAATAAACATATCTTTGCTTAATTGTAATTATAGCTTACAAAAAGGCTTAAAGAAAGGAAATGCGAAAGGTGCTTTGGTGTGTGTGGACAGCGACATTTTAATGCACTTAAGGCACAAGACATCACTCCTGAAAACCGATTCTAGCTTGCATGCACTGTTGATAGACCAGTTTTAATATTTTTATTTTTAAATATTTATTGAGGTTGGGGAGTTTGTTAGGATTCTTCTGTTTAACCCCCTCTCCTCACAGATTAACAACTGGCATGGTTGCCAGCCTGTGTCTCTAACTCCGATTAAATTCCTGTTAACAACACATGAACAGATTGTAGTGATTATTCAGTACTGAGCTGTACCAGATTCTCACCGGTGCTGTTGTCTGCATGCCACCCCTCCTGCAGTAGGTTTTATTCAGCATAGCAAAAGATAGAAGAACCATCCACCTTTGAAATGTCACTTGAGAAAAAAACACAAGTTTAGAACTTATAACAGCATCCCATTCTTCCACGATAGCTCATTGTGAATGCAAAGTCAGGCTTTTGTGTGCAGGTTTGGACCTTGTGAAAATCCCCCAATATCCTCATATATTCAGAGTTTCAGTTTCAAGGGACTTGAGATCCACTGAAATCACCAAGCCATCAGGAAATCTTCTAACATTTACTTTAGATATTTATTTTCCTGTTGTCACTTGCTTCCTGAAAGATTAAAACGTAAATTTAGTACTGGCATTGTTTCTTGGTTGGATCAGAATAGCTCATAGCTGATTATTATGTAACCAAAGGCACAAATAGCTTATTTTTTCCTCAAAGTTGAAGACCTTCAAGATTTTAGGAGCTCTTTAATTAGTACGATAGTGTAATGACAAAATAGCTAACTGCTTTCAAGTCCTGTTGGTATAGTTTTGGGATGCAGCTGCTTCCCTAGGCTTTCGAGTGTCATTCTGTGTTGCTTTCAGTGCTATTGAATTCAAGCCTCACTCTAGAGTTCTTAGGAAATTTTTCTGCATTAATCCTTACCAGAAATAAAAATTTGTGAATAGCCTGGCCATTTGGGAATTGTGAACTAAACAGAATAATCATTACATTTTGACTACTTGATAGGTATGCTTGTCAGTGCAACTGAATAAACAAAGTGTTGGCAAGATTTGTTAGGACCTCCAGCGTGCTTCAGGCAACCAGAAACTGGATTGAGAAAAGTTAGGGTAACGCTGAAGAAGAGAAAATAGTTCATTGAAGCTCATAAAGAGAAGCAATCATAACAGCAGCACTACTTTTAACTTAGTAAATTAAATTGTCATGCTTCAGCAGAATACTGAGAGTTTTTAAATATGTATTTTAATATACATGCAGGAGTGACCTCTGAAACTGAAAGCAATAATAGTACCTTTGGGTCAGAGACAAGATCAATATTTAGTAATCACCATCATAATAACTATAATGAGGCATGTCACCCTGAACTTGATATTGATAAGAGTGAATTGCCATTTAAATATGTAAACCACACTTCTTTTTTTTTTTTAACAAGTGCATAATTGTACTTCATGAAACAATTTGAAATTACTAATTTTAAGTGAGGAAGAATTGCCATCTAATCGTCATTAATGTCTAACTCTGCATGTCTGCATGAGGGTGAGAGGTAATTTAAAGAGAAAAACGCCCCAAATTTCATTTCTAAAAAAGTGAAAAAGGAAGTGAAAAAGGTTTACATCTAATAAGAGGACTTCAAGCAACATGCTTTTTTGGCTGTTTTGTCTTTTTAAAGAAAATTTAACATGTAACTGCTGTTTTCACTGCTGTCTTTGAAGACCTTAAAAGTAATATTGAGAAGAATAACTGACATATAGCCAAAACATACGGTGTTTCAAAAAGATGGACCGAGTTTCAAACCAGTATATTTCACAATGGCAATTACACAAAAATCTTGTGAATGACTGCAGCTGCGGCGTTGTTTGTGTGCTGGCAGAGGCATCCAGCAGTAACTATTTGAAACTCTATGCCCTGCCCTTTTAAGTCGTAAGAGTTTCATTCACGGGCAGTTCATGGTTGCAGAGATATAGTGATTTCAAATTGGATCCATCTTTTTGAAACACCCCGTACTTGTGTTTATAGCACCTGTTATGTACTTGCTTCCATAGATAACACGGATCATAGCAGCAACGTGGTCAGCTGGGCTTGAATATGAGCTACTTACCCAGAGTCCTTATGAGCTTATACTTGGTCTCTAGTGTGGCTTACAGCCCATGCCTTCATATGGGCACTTCTCTTGTTAGCACTGCAAGGCACGTCAAGCTGGACAGATAAGATAGCACATGCAGTAGCCTATCTTATGATTGCTAGCTAGCTTTATTTTAGATTTTGTGCTGGACTTGCAGTTCCCCATCCTACCCCTGCCTTTTCCTTTTGCAGTTATATATAAAATGATATATAAAATTGTGTTCAAAGTCTCTGCACAAACAGCAGTCTGTCATTGGACGTGATCTCCTGATTAAGACCTTCTGTGCAGTACAACCTACTGTATATGAAAGTTTATCAATGTGGAATCATTAGGAAATGAAAAATATTATTTTTGACCTTTTTTCTACATAATTTTATGTATACATAAATATGTTTCGTATCTATTGCTGACATATCTGAATGCAGTATCAAGTCCCAAGCCCTATCATCTTTCAGTAATTTTATTCATAGCTGATATTCTTGCTCATAGAATAAAAATTTCTAGAAATGTGGAAATATATTTTTAAGCCACACTATACCACAAATTCCATAGCACAAGTAAATGAAAGTGAATTAGTGTCCAACATGAAATGATTACCAAATAGAATGTATTATCAGTATGAGTAACAGGTAACTCAATCAAGCACAGAGCACAGGAAGATTTGTTCATTGCAAATATGATATGAATGTATATAACTCTCTGTGAAATATGGTGCAGAGTTTTACAGATAAGCCAAATTAACTCTCTCAAGCAGCTTTAGAAGAGTGGATTTGCTTTGAAGCATTAAAATTGTTATAGTAAGTCATGAAACTCTAGTGAAGACTTTTTTGCACTGTTTTCTCTTGAGCAACTCTGAGAAAATTGTTCATAAATTATTTATTTTCCAAAGCTGAAACTATAACTGTAGGAAATTTAACAAAGCACAGGCTATGACAGATGAGAAAATTGACCAGGCTCCAGTAGGTGAAAAACTAAAAGCTTCTGCATTCCTGGTGACAATTTATGGTAGTAACGTTAAGCTCTTTAAAACGTTCTGGTTTTAATTCATCTTTTATGTGCATGGCATAAATACATTTTTTTAAAAAGACCTGGCCCTCAGTGAAATGAAATCAGTCTGATGGATGTTTATGGATCTTTGGTTTACCTGTCCTCTCTCAGTTCTCTAGAGGTGGTAGCAGAGAAGTGTTTTTGCTGATGGATTGAGGTATTTTCAGGGAAGAGCAGCAAAACTGGATAAAGGAATTCTGTGCTTCTCCATGAACAGACTTCTACCTGTTTCTTTGGTATTCATGACACTGTATTTTCTTTTACTATGTAGTGTTAAGATTTCTGCTTAAAGAGGAATATTTTAATAATATAAACTGCTTCCAGTCACAATTTTCAGTGGTACAGCACATAATGTATTAAACCATTTGGGGAGCTACGTTCTTTAGAAGATGTCCTGTGGGGGACCAGGGAGTTCCAGGAAGTGATCGAATGTAACATGAATCCTCATCTGCAGCAGAAAGAGACTCGGAGAAGAGGTCAATAAAATATATAAGTCTGAGTGGGAAGTATGCTTATCAGAGGACAGCTATGGATACCAGGAGCCAACCCACCACATCAGGACAGATTAGTAGACAAGCATTCTGTTAAGAAGTTGAGAAACTGTGACATAGCTCCTTCTTGTGTTACTTGCTGCACCAGGAAGCTTTTTGATGTAACCCCATGGTGCTCTCCATGCACTAGTGGCAATCTCTTACTTGTCTTCCAGGAGCTCTTCAACACCATGCTCTCTGACCCCACCTGAGAGATCCCCACCAAGAGGCAAGGGGCTGTGACCTTGGCTTTGGTAACCAGTGCCATGTATCAAAGTTGGAAATAACACCTTTCAGGCACAGTGCCCCTGTACATGGCTGAAAGTCACTGCTAGTGACTTTATAGCATTCAAGACACTAGGAAATAAAGGCGAGAGCAAATTAGTTAAGTGGTGTGCTATAAAATACACAACAAGGCGTTATACCGTGTCTTGTACTACACACCTCTGTATTTTTTATGCCTATGTCTTGAAGCAGATTTTGACCAAAATAAATGTCACAGGATAGATCTGGCTTCGGAATAAGCATTTAATCCGTCTTAGTGGACTTTTATTCCACAGAAGGTGTCACCTTTGAATTACCAATGCCACCTTCAGAGCTATTGTGCAAAATGGTTGTTTCTGATTGGAGGGAATAATTTACTACCCAGTTAATATTTATTTTTTTCTCATTGAAAATGTCAGTACTGCTTAAGATGAGTATGTTTTACTTTTTGTATCTTTAATATTTTTATGGATTGTATTTGCAGATAGAGACTGAATTCTCTGCTAACAAGTCAGATAATTCCACTTTGTAGCTGTTCTGCCAACTTATTTCATCAACGTGCTGTCTGAAGCTTGGAAGAAAAGCTGAACTGCATGTGGCCTCTATAGCAAATAATCACTGTCTGGTCAACTTTATTGAGAATCCATGTCAACTCATCCTACGAAATATGCTTTTCATGTACTACAAAGTCTTTTTTAAGGCATTTGGGACCTAAGTATGGGTATACTAGCACCGTACTTGAGATTAACCATTAAGAGGTCATCCTCCTGAAATAAGAAAACAAAGCACATATAAAAGCTTCTTGAATAGTTGGGAAGGGATTTCCCAAAATGGAGGAGAGAATCTAGAAGATCCTACAGTGAATTTAAAAAATACTACCCTCCTCAGTAAAATCCTTTGGAATAGTCATATTCATTCAAAAATCGATTACTTGTATTTGCCAACATAATAAACCCCAATAAACCCAACTCCCATATTTAAAGTAAAGGGAAATGTTTTACATCTAACATGCCCACTTTGGTTGTTTTTAGGAAGTTTGTAGAAAACATTACCTTGCTAAATTAGTCACCTACAGGAGTCACAGCTGGGATCTTTTATTAATATTCGTTAGAAATTAGACACCATTTGTATATACAGCTAATACTTGAATACAAAGAGCAGTTACTAGCTTTCCATACCCCAGAGCATCAGTTTGGTGTAATCTCTTCATGTGCCATACTTCTGTTGCAAGGCAAAATGGTTAACTGTCTTTATTATCCATATTAAATGATGAATGCAACTCTTCCACAGAAATATGCAGTAAGAACTCCATGTACTGACATTTGGCAATGCCTTCAGAACATGATTTCTATGGGTTTCAGACACATATCCTTTTCCTTACTCCTGATTATGTGAAGCTGAACAGACAGCACTTGAATATTTAGGCCTCACCTTTTCTGAGAACTTCATTCATAATGATTATATGTTCTGCTTGACTGACAGTCTGTGGTGGGGCAATTCATTAAAGTTAATTGAATCCTGCAAAGAGGAAAAAAAATATATCTTTGGACACGGGTGTGAATTATCGAGAAATAGTATAATGTACATGCTTATAATTTTCAGAGTGTATAATAAAGAACATACTGATTTTTTAAACAACAAGTGCAATTTCACATTTTCAATAACAGAGTTAATAATCATTGTGGAATTAAAAATAACACCTTTAGCTTCCTCATTAGTAATCATGATTGTTTAATCGATAGTGGGCAGGAGAAGTGACACAAAACCCTGCATTTCTGCTGAAGCAGACAGGATATTGACATTTAAACAAATGCTTTAAACATACTGTGCTTACTCTTCTGGTTTTAATATTAAAAGCTGGTGGAGGAGCTTGTCTTACTTTATCATTCATATTAAACTTGCATGAACATCAAATTTAAGGTGGTTCTTTTTTTGTTATTTTCTACATGAAACAGAATCACAAACCTATCAAATTCTTTTCTTTCAAGAGATTGATTGAAACCTCTGTAACATTTGGGACTTGGGAGATATTTCCGTTGATCTCAGTTGCTACGAGCATGGGTAACAGCCAGAGTAACCCAAAACAAGCAACCTGCCAGGATTTCTTCATCCTAGTGATTCATATCTGAAACTTCTCAGCAGCACTGTTGATAGAATTTGTGTCTGCACCATTATTTTGGGGAGGTGAAGAGTTACATTGTACAAAATGATGAAAGTGCAGCTAGCTGAGATGTGCCATCTAGCTTTCAGCTGCATGGCTTGGGCTCTGGCAGCTTGGAGTTCACCAAGCACTGGTTGTCAGTGCACCTGGCTCCCCAGTGGGTTTCTACTGTGGCTGGGAGCTCAGGCACAGCTCTGGCCATGGGAGCTGCTCTGTTTGGCCAAGGATGCTTCTGCAGACGACACAGAGCAGCAGGCGGTCAAGTTTCTCTCTGGTGGTTCGTGTAGTTAGTTAACAGGCAGCTGTGGGAAACAGCCCTTGTTTGTTGAAGAATTTCACAGTCCTCTGTCTATTCCAGGACGAGTGTCTGTACAGCCAGGTAAAGGGGCCTGTCCTGTCTATCCTTCCTTTTCTGCTTGTCCCGCTGCTCCTGTGGAACTGTATGCTGAATTCTTGCAACTGAAGAGAGTGTGAGTGTGCTTACGGCAAACCATCCTGTTGCAAACCAGGCTTGTGAGAGATGTGATAATTCCTTCAAAAAGTGAAAAAAGAACTTTGTCAATGGTCCTATCTGTCCCCAACAAGGAGCTATCAGCTTCAAAACCAGGAGTGTGACTTCCCCCACCTCTGTCAGAACCTCAACAGTAGACATGGCAAATTTTTTTTTGCATGTGAACACCTGTGAACTTGCTTTCAGGTGAACTCCTTGGCATGAGCACCTTGGGCAGCTTGTTCGCTGGAACATCTAATCCGTGAGTCCTGAGTTTACTGCAGGTCAGATAGCTTTATAGAAAGCTGCCAAGTTTTGGTGCTGCTGAGCATTCTCAAACACCAACACAGGGTACCTCGAGGATATTAATATCAAAAACTCAAGTGTCAATGGACAAGAGATGTCAAGGTTTAGTTGTGCTGGTGTTTCAGGAATCTGTTTCTTGATGAAGCACCTTACGCCCTTTGAGGGATTAATCAAACTTGGTTTTCTCACACACTGGTGTCATTTTTTTGTTTGGCTCTAACTTCCTATTTGTGCTTTTTGACAAAATTTTTGCAAGGCCCTGACTTGAAAGTACAGGAGTTATACTGTTGATTTCAGTAGGGCTAGCGAGATCTGAAAATCGTGTAATGTGTAGTTAAGAACATAAAATATTTGCAGATTAGTCAGCTTTCAATGGGATTTGGGAATTACTAGTGTTGCATTTTGTGATTCTCTATGACTTCATGAAATACTAAGGATGCATATTTGTGGTGAGGTTAACAAATTGTTTTTTTGTATTATACTTTCTTATTTCATAAAAATTATGATTCTTTGACTAATTTTTGTGCTACATTAAGATTCTTGCAAGTTCAAATGGCCTTATTGAAGGACATATTGATGAAAACTTTTGTTCTGGCTATATAATCTTTGCTAATGTTACTTAAAAAGTTATCATCCATTACAGTGAGCTTTTTGGTTTTGGTGCTTTGGAACCATGTGATTCATTGAGCATTTTGTCTACTCTGTGAAGATGTTGGGGGTATTCTGGCCTTTGCTTTTAGCATCAATGTGGCTTTAACCAACGTGACAGAGCCACCTGGAACTGGAAGAGCACTTCTCTTTAATTTATGTGAGCAAACTGAATGATTATACTTTTGAATCCCTACTTGTTAAATTGCCACATTCAACAGAACCCAGATTTTAGCTAGGCACTAGAAAGATGCAAAACAAAATTAAAGTCTTCTAGAATCAGTTTTGTCTTTTAGCCATTTGCCTTTTAAAATTTTTTTGTTACCACTTTTAGCACTCTTAATTCTTCAGCTCCTGTGAGGGTAAATTCCATTCTCCATTCCCTGGGAGATGACCAGAGGGAGGGGATCTGACTGATATGTTTGGTGTGAATGTGCACAGTTATTCTTTTTAGTTTCTGTATGGTTTTTTTTGTAAAATATGCAGAAAGGTGTCTTTTCTCAGATTATAATTCACGTGTCTTCCTTGGTTATGGGTTACGAACAGGGCCAACAATAACAAGACTCCTCTAGGAAGGAAGAGTCTTTTGTGGCATGGTTTCCTCCTTCAGTGCTTAATTCCAAACTAGCGATAAAAGTATCTGCCCAACATATTGGCAAGGGCAAAATGGTCTCAGCCTGGGGATATTTTACTTAATTTGTTGCCAATTAACACAAACTTCTAACGACTGATTTGGGTATTGAGGAGAAAAAGCAAGCATAAGCAATTAAGCACTGAAGCGAACACCTCTCCCCTCCCTCGCCCAGGCACAGCTGGAGCCAGACCCCTCTCCTCCCCTGCCCCAGCCCCTCCCGCTGCTGCTGGGGGTCACTCCCGCCCTCCCACCCCAGTGGGGCAGCAACAGGCCGGCAGGCCTAGGGAGATGCATTCCTTGCCAGTGTTATTTTCGTGGGGAGCACCTCATTCAAGCAAGCAAGGAGAAAGAGCAGCTTGGGAGTCCTGTTGAAACCTTGCTGAAGTCACCCAGCTCACCAAGTCCTCGAGGCCTTCAAGCCTACCAAAGTGTACAGGGGCAAAGCAATCGTAGTGCACAGGTAGTCACAGAAATCTCTGTTTGCTGGCCAATAAATGTTTATAGGCAAGTGTTTCTGCTAACATTACATTTATTTTAAAACAAAGTTTTCTGAGTGGAATTGAAACTTGATGTTTCATCCAGCTTGTTTGCAGTGCAGGAAAAAAAGATATTTTGACCTATTAAAATGATGGATTGTGTTTACTTACAGGATGATTGTAATTAGTTGAATAAACATCTAGAATGTAATGAGCTGTAGAGATACTACTTTCCAACTTTCACGTATAGTAATGGAAGTAATGGAAATTATTGGTGTGATGATTTAACAACCAAAATTATGCCTGTCACTATCCTTAGTGACACAAATCACTATCCTTATTGATACAAATCACTATCCTTAGTGATACAAAATGCAATAAACCACTTGTGATTTAAAGACACTTCTTTGTAGGTTTGTGACAGGGTAGTCTTAGTTCTTTGTAAGTGTTGTCTGCCTTTCACTATGAATAGTTTGAATACGCATTTCTGACTGCATCAGACATCAAAATAAATAATTTGACATTTTCTTATCAGAGTGCAATTGAGAAGCAAAGCTTATCTTCAATAGAAATAATTTTAGTTTGTCTGTAAGAGTACTATTCTTGGGTTTAAGGATAACATCGAGAGATAAAGATTTAGACTTGATTTCTGTAAGTCTACTAACTTTTGGTTTGTTTTTTTTTTTGTTGCAGTTGTCAGTACTGCATCCTTCTACAAATGTTGCCATGTGGATTATCCGTCACTATGACACTACACTGAATATAAATGTAAAAACTAGTTACATGTTACTATGGGTGAATAGGTGTATCTGTTACAAGATCTGATTGTTAAGTAAATAAGGCAAATTTATACCGTTATTTCTCTTATTCTCACCTTGTGGAGGACTTTTTCTTGTGTCTTTGATAGATGATCTGTTCAGCAAAGGTATTCAGATGTTAGAAATGATACTGTTCAGAATTTACTATCCTTGTATGTCAAAAGAGTTTATAAGTTCACACATGACATATGATGTTTATATTCCTTAGGGAGGAATACACAAAACAATATTGTGTAAAAAATGAAAAGATAAAAAGGAAATCAAGGGCAGATAAATGGTTTTTGAGAAAAGATCTGATTGTGGTAATAGCAATAAGTAAATAAGCAATAGTAAAGCAAATAAGTAAAATAAGCAATAGTAAAAGTAATAGCAATTACTTTTGTTTCAAATCAGGAACCTGGTTTGTCTAAAAAGATAATTTTCACCAATTTACGTAAAAAAGATTTAAATACCAGTTTAGTTGAATAACTGAAGTGTCAGGTTTCAAATGGTTATAGTTTATGGCTGTCAGTTTACAAATACAAGGTAAGTCAATACACCCTTCATATGAATGAAATTAAGGGTATCAGCTAGAGCCTTGGGTTGGTTTATTTGTATGATTGTAGATAAGCTGATGAAATCTGTGTAGACTGTAGTCTGATCTGTGCAGGACTAGCAGTGGATGGTAAGGAGAAAATTCATAGTCGTTAATTTGGAGTTTACTTTTAAACTATCTGAAAGACAGTGCTTGTACTTGATTGTATCAGTGTTTGTGTGGTATCAGAAGTGACTACCCAGGCTGTGGTTGCATGAGAGACAAATGTCAGTGGCAATACAAGCTAAGGAGTTTCTCACCTACCTGCCCACTCTGTGTCCTGCCAACACAACCATTTCTCATGTCACCGTGTTCCAGGCTGGGAAGATAATTAAAACTTTTAAAAGAAGTGCCTTTCTAAAGTGGTTTTGAAAAATGAGAAATTCTTCATTTTCATAGCTGCCTCTAGGTTTACAGATAATCAATATCAGTAAGTAATACCAACTTTGGTCATTCTTAAAACCTTAAGTTTTATAATGCTCTGCCTATCTATTCCTGTTTCCAGTAGTCCTGTTCTCACCTCGTCTGGACCAAGAGGCCATCAAGCTGTGGGATCAGTTAGGGTCTTCCCCGAATCACATCCAAGTATCTCCAGAGTAGCACAGGAAGGTCCATGGGCTGTAATCTGAAGGGGGAGTTTTCTGACCCTTGGTTAACCCACTTCCCTATCAGCACGTGAATGGACCCTGTCATTGCACAGTGGCTTCCTTTTGAACTATTTCTTTAAATTTGAAACTGCTTTCTGGAGTGTTCCCTTGGGTGTTGTGGAGAAAACTTTAATCTCATGGCTGTGCTGAGAGGCATGAAGGAGGTCCCGTGGTAGTTTCTGCTGACAGGGAAATAGATGCTGCCTCACAAAACAAGTTTGAATTTTACTCCCAAAGTCTCCAGGCAATTCCTTTGTAGCTTAGCTAAGAGGCACGAACAACACATTAAAAAAAAAAAAAAGAAAAAAAGGTAAAGCAAACAAACATATATGAAAAGAGCTTAGTAGGAACTGGATTTCTGTTGCTGGCAATGAACTTTTCAGAATCTTAGTTTTAAATCTGCCTAATGATTTCAGACACTAATTTTTGGTTTCCAGCTTGAAACACATTCACAAATTGATTTAAAGTCTTCTCAATGAAAATTTACTGGGATGCCCAGGTTGTCATGGCTTTCAATCAATAACCACTCCTTTAATAACATAGTAACCTGTTGACAAGAAACATAGTGGAAATGTCTTTCTCTAAATCAGTCAAAGAGGATAAGCCCAGAGAAGGAATGGAAGCTCAGTTCCCTAGATCAATAGCTGCTGTAGTGCATCTGTCACCTCCACTCTGTGGCAGACAGAGTGCTTGAAACAGAAATAATTATTGATGCATTTTCAAATGTCAAATGTTCAGTTACTTGAAGGTACTTAATTAAAGTTTTTAGAGCACCTGATTAGTGGTCCTGGTTTTAATGATGCACTTTGGAAGTCACAACAGATCTTGGATTCTGCCCTCCCTGCCCCCGTGTATATCCACGGACTGATTTCTCCAGAGGAACTGAACTTGCATAAGCCAGCAGAGGAAAGTCACGGGTGCAGTAGTTTCTAGAGCTGCAAGCAGTTGCCTTTAGAACCATTTTACCTTTCCTCTCTTCCAAGGGCAGAGCCCTGTCCGCATGAAGCAGCTGAGCACATGCAGTGTTTTGCTGACTCTGAATGTGGCAAGGCAGGGGCAGAGACCAGGGGAAAGGATGAAAGAGTCTGTCGTTATTGAGGTTACTGTGGTTTACCTAATCTGGTTAATCTTTTAACCATATCTGTGATTTCTGCTGCTCTGGCATGTCAATATACGACCCTCTAAGAGGTTTTGAGTGGTAGAATAATGAAAGCAATTAAAAGGCATTGGTGGGGGGAGGGGGAAAAGACAATATAAATTAATATTAGAAGGTCTGGAAAACTGTAGGACTTTTCTGTAGAGTAAGAACACATTTCTCATCTAAAGTGAAGAGATACCATTCACCATCTTTCATGGAGCTACATGATTAACATGAACCAAGGATGTCTGTCTGATGTTTGCTGCCTTTCCCCACTCAATGGGAGTGTTTGCAAGAAGTTGACTAGGAAAGACAAGAGGACAGCAGTAGAGTGTATTGGTTACTTAAAGGTGACCTGCAAATCAGTTTGATGTTATTTGATGATACACCCTTAGTGCCTCCAGTAATAACCATGCTTTCAGCATGTTATTATCGAGCCTTGCTTGAAACACTGCCCTCTATTCGTAGATTGATGTCATATCAACTCTGCTGGACCATGAGGCAATATGATAGCTAAATGTCTTTCGTTGAACAGTGTAGTTTAGCAAAGCATTCACTTTTGACTGTGTTAAATATTTCTAAAAAGCTTTTTGGACATAGTTGTACTTCATGGGAAAGAAACTGAGACTTTATTTTTTTTTTTTTCCCATCTTGAAAAAGCTAAATACATGCCCTCTCATGTTTATGGCCTGCTTGACAAGGAGAAGATTAGTGGAAACCTTGATATAGTCGTACAAGTGGCAACCAGGAAGTTATCTGCCTTTGGACCTGCCAGGTATTGGGTTGCCTTAGAAAGGAAAGGGGAGAGAGTTTTTTGGGAGGAAGGTAAAGCTTTCCAACACATTAGGATCAAATTAAACTACTCAAAACAAGCCTGAGAATCTGCTGTCCCAGATATATATGAAAATACGTTTCCAAGGAAGAGGAGTTATGCAGATGAAAGCAATAAGATGATTTCAGAAACGGGATTTCGAAGTAAACAGGGAGGTAACTCCTGGGGCGAGAAAACTCTGTCATGCCATGAGTCTTTGCACATGCAGACAGATGCGAATGAACTCTTCTCTCTGACAACATGGAAGACTTCTATATATTTCTGACAAATTCTGACAAATCTTTCCAATTATAGAGTTGGCAAACCAGTGAAATAGATTAGTTGGGGAAACTAGCATATTCGTGGTACGATAGCCTCAAGAATAGCTTGGGAACACACCTGTCAGGAATACCATGAGGTATATTTGATGCAGGATTTGGTCAGAAGTCTGTACTGGATCATTTCTCAGTGTCCTATCCACAACTTTTTGTGTATGTGACTGTGAAGCCTAAAGGAAGGTCAGAGTGGATGGAGTGCAGAAAAGATTTGGGAAGAAGTGCCTCAGAGACAAACGATAGCATTTTAATTGAAAATACCAATTTAGATAAAGGTTCAATGGAGAACAGAGTAAGGATAGGTTCACAAATGTATCTGCAGTCACTGTAAAATGTCTGTACCTAACTGTAAAAACAGTCAGATCAAAGTGTGGATAAATCTATTCACATGCAAGCATAACTGACTCTATATAATGAAGTACCTAATATGTTAAATCATACTAGGATATACAGATTTAACCTTGAGAGAAACAAGAATTCTGAGATGTGACTTGAATGTTTTTTTCTTAAATGTGTAGAGTCTTCAAGCTTCTTTTTGCTGTTGCTAGATGAAAGTGTCGTATTGATCTAGAAATCTCTGAAACAATTTATTTACCAACCATAATTTTTTTAAAAAGATGGAGATAAAAATTTTTACTTACAATTTTGCTGTGCTTTTTCCATAAGTAAAAACTCTGTTATTCTGGTTACATCATATAGCTGTCATAGAAGTGAAATTCAACATTGAAGCACAACCAAATGTGACCTGTTCCTCCTTCTCAATCTCAAATTCACACTCTACAAACTGCAACCAGATGCAATACAGAATCCCTTCAATTAGAAAATAGCAGTACTTGAAAGTATAAAAGAAACGATTTCTTAAATTTCCAACTTCCCAGCTCAGGGCTAGGTCCGTTAAATCATTACAACTGAAAATATTTGACATACAGAAATATCAAATTTAGGTGACCCATGAGCTACATATGCATAAACTGGTATAAACAAGCAAATGGAGAAATTCT
This sequence comes from Pampusana beccarii, assembly GCA_013399365.1. Taxonomy (NCBI): domain Eukaryota; kingdom Metazoa; phylum Chordata; class Aves; order Columbiformes; family Columbidae; genus Pampusana; species Pampusana beccarii. The sequence continues at coordinate 1,008,092 of VWYH01009633.1, read as the reverse complement.
GCCTAAAATTTCTGAGACAACCTAGTACAGGAATCCATATAGCCTTATTATTAATCCTTATTGTATATCTGCTTATGTATTAATAAAGTGATCTGTATTGGAATTTGCTGGGCCTCAAGCAAAGGTTACTTCCACTTTCTTTGAAGGTGAATTGTCTTTCTAATCCATCAGAATAGGATGCTCTATGCATCTGAATTACTAGCACATGGACTGTCAAAATTGAACTCTTTATTTTTGAAAGTAGTCTTTTAAAACCTAATGCTGGTAAGAATGCTAATTTCATACTTGCATCAGGGTTTTGCATCTACACACACTCCTGGAAGAAATAGTAGTCACATTGAAAAAAGAATGTACACTAATCCAATAAACACTGATGAGGTGGGTATAGGCAATAGGATCAGCCCTTTATGGAGAAGCAATACATTTTTCAGTATAGAAAAATCTTAATATTAATTTGGGTTTTTCAGTTTGGTTCTAAAGTTATATTCAAAGCCTCTGTATGGGTATTGAGGTCAAGATATGCCCATTATGTGTCCTTAAATAGCAATTTGTTACATTTACATGTGCAGGGAATTATGGTTTTGTACAAATTCGGAGTTCCATACACAAAATATGAAACTATTATGAAGATATAGCGGCCAGCTTTACAGAGTTGAATTGCCTTATAATTTTGAAATACAACAAAATGACCCAGGGCATGCTATAAAAATCTTAATTTAGGAAAATGTGTATGTGAAAGTGATTTGATAGCAAATGGTAATTATTTTCTTTCATATTGCTATAGCCAAATTGGTAGGAGATGGATTTTGGTTTTATTCTTAGTGCTTTATTTTTATTTTTTTTTTAAAATCTGTTGTCAGCTGAAACCCTGTCTGCAGAATCCCAGCCTAGAGCAAGATTTTTACAGTCAAGTTTTAAATCCCTTGATGTATCTGTGTTTGTAATGGAAATGCTAACGTAACCTTAGCTGTTACAGGGCAAACAATATTGCAATAATAAATAACGAACAAAGTGGTTTAATAATTGGAAGCAAATCATGTCATGGGCCTGGCAAGATTTTATGACTAAATTATATGGGCAGGAACCTATCAATGGACATGCTGCATAAATACCATAAATAGATGGACTAAGGATGTGTGTTCATGAAGCTGGAGCTACAGTTTTCATGACCTAGGGGATAAAGTGCTGTAGGAGGCTGTAAGAAATTGGATGAAAGCCTTAGGCAAACCAAAAGTGAGAACGAATGATCAGTGTGTCAGTTTTTAATCAATGGCTATTATCTCTATTGCTAATGATCTGTAGGGTGCTTCACTAAATCTGGTGGGCTTCTGAATATGGATGTTTTGGTTAATGAGCCATTACATGGCCTGTTGGTAGAACTTTTTTCTTTCTAATTACAAAACTTTTTTTTTTTCCCCCTTGTTTTCTTTTCAGGACCATGTGTAACCTGACTGAATGTTTTGTTTTTTGTAGCTTAACAATAGGAATTTCCCTAGCACAGTGTGGATCTGGTTCAGAACTCACTGTGTGCTTCTAAAATGATGCAATAACTCACAAAGCAGGAAATGACTGATTAATTTACTCGTTCCTTGTACCAAGAACAAGTTTCTGGAGTTACAGTTTAAAGGACATCTGCTTTCCTTCAAAATGTAAAGTGCATGATCCTCAGCTAACTCTTTTCTTTGGCTTATATCAACAAAACGTAGGATGAGGGGCAATGACCACAGGCATGCACAGAGTTATGACATTTTTGGAGCTGTGAAGAAGACTGTCTATGAGTAGGAGATAAAGAGCAGGCCCTGGTGAGACCACATCTAGAGTGCTGTGTACAGTTCTGGGCTCCTCAGTTTAAGAAGGACAAGGAATTACTGGAGGGAGTCCAGCGTCGGGCTACAAAGATAATTAGGGGTCTGGAGCATCTTTCTTATTAGGAGAGACTGAGAGAGCTGGGTCTGTTCAGCCTGGAGAAGAGAAGGCTGAGAGGGGATCTCATCAATGCTTATAATATCTCAAGGGTGGGTGTCAAGAGGATGGGACCAGACTCCTTTCAGTGGTGCTCAGTTATAGGATGAGGGACAATGGGCACAAACTGAAGCACAGGAGGTTCCATCTGAATATGAGGAGAAACTTCTTTACTTTGAGGGTGCCAGAACACTGGAACAGGCTGCCCAGAGAGGTTGTGGAGTCTCCTTCTCTGGAGATATTCAAGACCCACGTGGACACATTCCTGTGCAACCTACTGTAGGTGAACCTGCTTTAGCAAGTAGGTTAAACTAGATGATCGCCAGAGATCCCTTCCAACCCAAACCATTCTGTGATTCTATGTGTGAAATATCCCCCACTCGGTGCCCTGCTGGGACAACTACTGCCCAGAGCAGGGGAGGGGAGCAGAAGAGCCTTGAACCCACTGCACCAGTCCCACCTTAGTCAGGAAGGGTCTCTGCTTAGGCACTTTTCTCTGAGGGATTGTTAAATGAGGAGAAAAACAACTCTTTAGATGATAGTTCGGTATGAGGGAGACTTTCTATATATATTAAAAAAAAAAAAAAAATAAGGGAAAAGGTCCTGTCTTCATACTTCAGTGGCTGTGTAGCAGGGGCCACAAGAAGTGGTGATAAGGCTGATATTTTGGAAATATTGTGCTTCCTTTAGGTTTCTCTGAGCAAACACAGTATTTTAGAAGGTGGAGGTTTAAGCAGTCAAAACCTATACTTATTTTTGTCTGTGTAGGACTTGGTTTTAAGGGCTTACATCACAGCTGGCATTCGGAAATGCCCTGGTAGTGCACAGCAGCTCTTTCCAAATTGCTAGCATGATTTTCTTCTACTTGTGACATACAGGTACAGGGAAGGCATTATGCTACTGTTAATTGCATTTGATTTGTAGCTATCTGACAATTTTGCAGACCGTACTGATGGCAATATGATTGTCAGGCTACTGTGCAGTCATAAATGAGGACGGCAAGATAATGATTCAGCGTAGGCTATAAGGCTGGGGGTAAGGCTATGGGGTTAGACCATCTGAAGTCAATTTGTGAAACACCCTTCATCTAGAAGTCTTACATCCAGAGAGATCATGAAATTTGTCTCTCAGTCCATGGATTTTTCTATTGCTTCAATAATATATTTCTCCAGTTTGGCCCTTCAGGTAGCAAGGTTCCATAGGAAACTCTAATGATCATCTCAGAACACGTGTTTTTTTGGCTAAATTATTTTTTAGAGATCCTAATTTATTTATCTGTGTCAAAAAGAGGCTGTGTTGCCTTAATACATAAACACATAAAAAGAATCCTATTATGATTGTTACTAACCTGTCTCCATATTAATATTGATATTATTATTATTAATAATAACAGCAATAATAATAATAATTTGTCTCCATGATTTAGATGTTCTTTGAGATATCACCTTTTGTCTGTTTTCAAGGCCGTCAAATTAGGACACTCTGATTTGATACCATTTAATACTCCCCTCTTAATTCACCTACTTATATAAAAGCATGGCAGATGTTCTTTAAACTCTAGGGAAGGCTCTGTGAGCCTTTACAAGGAAATTTGCGCTCATACCCTGTCACATGGTAGAAAAGGGGTGTTTTTGCTGGAGCTCTCCTAAAGACAGCATACACAAGGCTAAGGGTTCTTGATATTAAAAAAATAGACTTTCCCACAATTTCAGGTCTTGGTTTTGGTGACAGGGGAAATATAAAAAAAAAAAAAAAAAAAAAAAGGTAGAGTTATAAACATGGAAATGTTAACTTAAACTTTATGTGTATTCTCCAAACTTGTTACTGGCATTTGGCAAGGTCAAGGAAGGAACATGGTCTAATAAGATACTGTACTCTGCACTGTATATTAACACTGTGGATTCAGCTGAAATTTTCTGTCATCATAGTTTAACTAGCTTTAATGATTTAGGGTCCTATTAAATCAAAACACAGTTTTTTCTCCCGTCTCAGGTCCATAGCAGTTTAAATCTATTAAGTCATATTTGTTATTTATTACAAGGAATGCAAGGATAGCTCCACTTGCAAGATAATTTAAATAATAGGGCATTAGTTTTACAATTCACTGCAAAATTTGAAGACATACACTGAAGGACTGCATTGTATCTTTGTAGTTCTTTGTTACTAACTGATTGCTGTTTCTGGTACCCATCATTGCTTTGTAATCGAGCATTTGACAGCTTCTCTTCTTGTTTCTCTTTTGTGAAGCTCTTGTGTGGTCTGGAGCATGATTAATTTTGTTCTGTGCTCAAAATTACTTGCAATATTACCTTAGGTTCTGTGCTGTTGTTAGAGATATCTGGTTCTGTGCTTTTCAGTGGTTAATTCAGCTAAAGTGACTTTCCCAACATCTTTTGCAGGAGTTGGCAGTCAGATTGCAACTCCTTCGCCCCTAAAACTTTCAGAAGCTCCTCTCCCCCAAACTATTTTCAGTAAATGACATTCAATTATTCAGTATATAGAAACTGTGCTGCAGTTAACATTTTTCAGAGTGGGAAGGAGAATGATAAGGTTGCTTTAGGAGAGAAAGAAAACTGAAAACAAATGCAGAGTTGTTAAATTGTCTTTTTGATTTTTTTTTCCTCCAAAATATAAAATTCATGCTTCAAGGCTTCTTTAAGAGAAGATTTGAATACAAAAAGCATCCCAATCCAAGCTTGCATTTACAGATTCTAGGTATTACAATCACTTGATGCCAAAGATTCTGGAAAATCCTTCTTGTATCTTTTTCTAATGCAAAGCAGATGCTTAAACCCACTTGTAAAGTTCAGTTCCTTGTACCACAGACACTAGCTACATCTTCAGCACAAATTAATGAAAACTAATGTTGAGAATTTTATCAAATGTTCAATGAAGACATCATATAGATTATTTTGATTGGGATTTTTTTACTTGTTTTCTGTCTCTGAGTATTAACAGTTCTATTCTACTCACACCTCCTTATTAAAAATAAATAAATAATTATTTTTAAAAAACACTGTTGTCGTGGGAGAAGTCTGCCTGATAGTTGAATTTGACACTTTGAAATGCTGTAATTTCAACAGAAGAACAAAGACAGGCATTGGAAATGAGGTGTTATTTCCCTGTTCAGACACAGCTTTAGATAAAGCTTGAGAAAGGGAAGGTTGGTTGTGTGACATACCTCACAGAAACATGCAGTAAGAACTACATTAATACAAAGATGTGTAATATTTTTCCATTAAAAGTGGCAGGATCCACTTAAGTGCTGCATCAAACACAGTTATATCTCTTGCAAACTTTCAGAATAGCTTATCTGTACATTCAACAGCATTTGTAAACATCTAACAGAGGTGCAGCAGGCACACACTGTTAGATATAAGTTGTAGGTTGTGAGTGGGGAAAAAGAAAGAGTGAGCAAGAGATGCTTGCTTTGGAGGCATTGTTGTGTCTCTGGAAGCTTGGTGTGGTGATGTCCACATTCCTAGGAAGGAGAAACACTGTCATATGCTCCATCTGCTTCTCCTCCAACTCTGGCTCCTCAGACCTCCAAAAGCTCAGCCGAAGGCAGGCGCAGTACAGACCAACAGTCCGTAACTCTGACAACCCATAACTACCCTGGTTTTAACCTACCTGCCCCATTGACCTCTCTGTTTGTCCCACACTCAGGAGTTTCCAATAGTATTTAATTCAGATTTCACACCTGTGAGGTTTGACCTATTTGGTAACAGCTGGTCCTCTGCTGCTGTCTATTTTTCTCCTGCCTTTGCAGCTCTTCCATTCTCTCACCTTGCAGTTCACAGAAATCATTAGGATTTGTGTTTTGCATTTTTCCATCTTGCTTTATTTTGGGACATATGTTCTGCAGAAGGGAAAGTGTCATGAAAGGCTGGAGTAGCAGAGGTTGGATGGTAAGTAGTGGAACAAAGGAGGAGGGAAATGAGAAGGAAGTTTTAGAGTCCTTTTTGTCAATAAACAATAATGCCTTAATGTGTTTTTTTTTTGTTGGTGTTGTTGCTTGAACACTATTCTCTGAAGAACAGATGCCAATTTCCAGATTTTGTGTATCTCAGTACTGGGAGGTAGCTGGAATATATATTATTTAATTGCAAGCTGTTTGCCATGGGAGAGGAGGAAGACACAGGTATGACTAGCCAAGCATATATTTATTTATTTATTTATTTATTTGTGTGTGTGTTATGTGGTGTGGGGTTTTTTTTTTGGTGTGTATGGGGGTTTTGTTTTGGGTTTTTTTTTTGTGGTTTTTTTTTTTTTTTAAGGGTAAGCACTGCAGTCTTTCTTTTTACCTTGTCAATCACACGTAATTAGTACTTTCTGTGCACAGAGAGTTTTCACTGTCATGTAGATTGATTGGGAAAAGGCATGTTCTCTAAAGCCTGATGAATTAGATAGTCTTGCTATTCAAGTTAGTAAGAGCAGCTTTGACACATATTACATATGTATACTTTCTGCGGTGTTTGCAAGGCTACTTCGACTTTCATGGGATTTAGATCCAACTCATAATGCCTGCTATCATAAACATAAGTGATCCCTTGTAATAAAACATTTGGCAGTATTTACCGTCAGAAATGCCTCTTTGCAGAATATATGCTATTTTCTGCCTTCTGCAGACTATCACTCTAAATTTGTATTTAATTGGCACCTATGCCCTATTGAAACTGGCGTTCCACCTTGTGTGTGGGCTAAATGCCATGCTGACAGATGGACATCAGTGCTGGTATGCTAGAGAGCCAGTTTTCACATCACATATAAGTCTGAGTGGCTTCATTTTTCCTTCGCGGATAGTGAATTTGAAAACCTTAAAATTGCTTTCATGTTTAAGGTGTAAAAGATGCAGCAGTGCTTTCCAACTCCAAGGCTGGAGAGTAGGAAAAAATATTACAGCAGTATGAAACGTATTTAGAAGGTTAGCCAGGGCTGCTGTTCAGAGGGAGGATTACCTTCATCTCCACCCTCAATTAGCTCTCCACAGAGCACGCTTGGACTTTTTAGTGATATTATTTCCATGGCTAAGCCAAGTTTCTTGCAGAATACCTCTGCTGAGTACAGAAATCTGATCTGTCTTGTGTCCCACATAGAAGTCTGTCTATAGATTTCAATAGAAGCTTTATAAAGACAACTTTGGTGAAAGAGTGTCATTCTAATGGCTATTTAATTCCTCACTGAAGAAGCTAAGATGTTAAAAAGAAAAGAAATCAGTAAATATGCTGGTTTATTGTTTTGTAGCATTTAACGCACATTTCAATACTTCTCGTTCAGCATTTCTTTTCTTCAGGCAATTAGCTGCTAAGATATAAACATAATAAAAGCTAAACTGTACAAGAGAGGGGTTTTCATCCTTTTCCTAATGCAAGTACAGACTTTAAATCTCAACCTGAATACTCTTTACAGACTGACAAGGGGTGCATTATTCTAAGTCACTCAGTATTATGTGTGAAGAGTGCCCCAGCTGTGTCACTGCAGAGGTTAAAAGGTGTTAGTGCTTGCATCTTTTAAATGAGCATAGTAAATGAAAGTGAACAATTAAGTAAGAAATTTGGCGTGCTATCTCGGCATGCTGTGTTTTATTGTGGTGTTGCCAGCTTCTCTGAATGAAAATACAAGAGCAAATTAAACAGCTTTATGAACTCACAGGAGGAGCAGTTGTTCTAGTGGCTTTCATACAAATGCCTAATTAATTCTTGAAGTAACCCAAATTGTTCTTTTGTAATCTGTGAATGGGAATTTGTGAGGAACCTGTGCAGATGAAACTAAGTGAAAGGAGGGCTGGGATTTAATGATTAGCTGGCAGTTTGCAGTTGCTGTGTCCAGAAAATTTTAGTTATCTTTCTCATTAATATTGCATTACGAAGTTAATGAAACATTTGGATGAATATGTTATAAGTAATAAGGCATTACTGTTATTTTTCAAGCAGTCAGTTATGCTAATGGGCATCTGTCATTTTTTCACCAGTGTTTGAGTTATTTGTGAAAATTCTAAAATAAAGGTATGTTGCAATAAAAAAAAAAAAAACAGAAAATTTAAGAAAAATCTACATTTGGCTAGTAGCAGTGGACTGTTTTGTTATCAGAAAGACAGCGCTACTTAACGAGAAAAGGTCACAACTGTATAACCTTTGATTCCTCCCTCTGAACATTTTAGAAAGTCTCAGTTTGAAATTCTGGAAAGAAGTGGTCTTTTTGTTTCACGCCAAGCCCATGTGAAATTAAAAAATCCTTAAAAATGGATATAAAATGCTCATTCTTCCTAGTCAAATACATACCAGCCTCAGAGCATGTACTGAAGTTACTGAATTATCAAAAATCATTTTTATGGAAATAGTATTCCTATTCAGTACACCAATGCTACTGTCTTATTACCTGGAGAAAACTGAATTAATATCATGGTGTCAAACCAACAGCACCTTCACAGCTAAGATTAGTCCAAACTCTCAATTTTTGTAAGCAAATTTGATATGTATAGTGTCAAGCATTTGTATCACAAAAGTGCTGTTCTGTTACATATTTGAACAAAGGTAACTGATTTAGGTAACAGTTGATGAGGTCACTGTCTATGTCATTTAGAACACAGAACTCTGTGAATTGAATGAGTACAGTTTCATTAACAGGTCTTTTTATAGAGGGGGATGGAGTCAAACAGTGGGCAAAAGATAAATAGCAGAAGAAATCTTGGCCAGAATGTGCCAAAGTGTGTTTTAATGTGCAGGCAGCTTTAGATGTGAAATAATAACTATATCACAGAATGGTTGGTGTTAGAAGGAACTTCTGGAGATCATCTAATCAAACCCACCTGTTAAAACAGGTTTACCCAGAGCAGATCACACAGGAATGTGTCCAGGTGGGTCTTGAATATCTCCAGAGAAGGAGACTCCACAACCTCTCTGGGCAGCCTGTGCCAGTGCTCTGGCACCCTCAAGGTAAAGAAGTTTCTGCTCATATTCGGATGGAACCTCCTGTGTTTCAGTCTGTGCTCATTGCCCCTCATCCTATCATTGGGCACCACTGAAAGGAGTCTGGTCCCATCTCTTGACACCCACCCTTGAGGTATTTATAAACATTGATGAGATCCCCTCTCAGAAGCAGCTCTCTCAGTCTTTTCTCATAAGAAAGGTGCTCTAGGCCCCTAATCATCTTCGTAGCCTGCTGCTGGACTCCCTTCAGTGATGTCTTATATTTCTTAAACTGGGGAGCCCAGAACTGGACACAGTACACCAGATGGTAGTCTCACCAAGGCAGAGTAGAAGGGGGAGTAGAGGGGTGAGGCGGCCTCACCAGAGCAGAGCAGAGGAGTGCTTGGTCACACTCATCCTAGTGCACCCGAGGATACCATTGGCTTTCTTGGCCACAAGGGCACATTGTTGACTCATGGTCAACCTGTTATCAACCAAAACTCCCCAGTCCTTCTCTCCAGTGCTATATCTCTTCAGTAAGGACACTGAAAGGAACTGCGTTTTCTTGCAGAAGAGCTTGCTTTCTTCATCCTCCATTAAATATGTAAATATGTAATACCTTCCTCCTTTACTGTATTTTTATTTAAACTTGGGAATGCCTTTTAAACTAAGAATTCTGCCACTGTCTTTGTTCCGACCAGGCTTTACTGATTAGGTGTAATTTATATGTGTGAGTTTGTTTACTTAGCACTACTTTTTCCTTCTTCCTTTAATACTTCCCCATCTGTTTGTCCTTACAGTTACTTAGCTGAAGATCAAATTAAGTTCATCATAGCTTTAAGTCAGTCTGATTTAACTTGCTGTTTCCATAGCAGAGATTATTAACTCCACGTTGTGTGATTTGATAGCTGAGAAATGTGGAAGTGGGCTATGTTTCCATAGTTCTGCAAAGCTTTATCCAACTGATCCGTAAAATGGAAGTGATTTCTTGTAAAAGAAAGTCTCTCCACTTTACTGAGGTTTAAAATAAGCCACTCAACTCCTTAATTTTTTTTTCAAAAAAAATGCAGTCTGGAATAGTGACATAAAATCTAGAAGTAAACAAGAAGCCTTTTAAAAAAAAAAAAAATTATTGGGATCTTTGGGAGATAAAAACTCCTGTTTACAAGGCATATATTGCGATGGAAAAGGTCTTGATCCAGGAAAAATGTCTAAAAATTACTAGAATACAAGAATATCTTTAATTGATAAGCTAATATTGTACTGTAGTGTAGTAGTAACCACTAGTGAATTGATCTGGACAGTGCTGCTCTCAGAAATAACAGGAGATGGGCAGTGTCTTGGTTCGATCAGAAGCAGTTGGTGTGTCCAAAAGTGTGTGTTTTCCACTGTAACAGATTATCACTAGTCAATTGAATTCATACACGATACAACTCTGGATCTAATATGTTAAGTAAAGGTAACCTGTACTGCAGCTATAACTGTAACTCAAAAATTGCTTATTCCCTGATCCTAAAGTATTTATAGTCAGTAAATTCACAGAACATCATATGAAGATCTGGGTTTCTTGTATGTATGTGTATGATGCATATTAACTTGCATTCCAGAGGTGAATTTTATTTAGTGAGAGACTTGCAAACTTATGTAAAAGGAATATGAGAGCTTAACTGGAAGTAGTTACACAAAGTCTGTAAATTATATTTAACACAAGAGCAGACTTTGCCTTTATACCAGGCAACAACTGATGGATATTGTATGGCCATGTGCCTCTTGACATGGTGTTCCTTGGAAAAATCTGGACGACAAAAAACAAAGTCTGTGTTTCCTGACCCATGTAAATCTGCTTTTAAAAATACGTATGAATAAGCATATTTTACGATGAGTGACTACAAGAACCAAAGATGTTGACAACATCAGAGATACTTGATGGATTATAATGATGTCTAATTCATTGTATCTGGCTGTATGGAAATCTTTCCAAGTTGTACAAGTAAATGTCACAAATATAAAATAATGAAGAGTACTACTTAGCCTACCTATATACACTTAAAAGGCACAAGCTGTGCTGTTGGGATATGCATTCATATCCCGTAGGACAGCAAATAAGACTGGCGTGTGTAAGTCTGAATAGAGGATTTGTCTTAACTCCCATATAGATAAAGTTAATAGACATGTATGCATATATGTCTACTTTCTATATGCATATAATGCCCGATACATTTACATGTTTATTTAATAGAGGTAATAGCTCCTTGTCAGATTGTCACTCTAGCAATACCTTAAAGCTACTGAAAGGCCAGAACAGAGTCGTATGCTTTAATTCAGTCAATATTAGTTCAGTCTTCCTTTGCCAAGTACAGCCATATGTGGTATAACTAATTCTGCGTAACCCCTTCAGCTTTCTGTCACAGTTATTGCTAATGCACTATATTATTTTCCTGGACCCGTGACTTGCCTCTGATCTCCCACAGGGCTGTAAGTGACAGCTCGGTAAAGACACTTAATGCCTTCCATAGCTGTGTGTCAGCTGTAATGCACTGTTTTGCACCTTTATTCAGTAATGGTGGTGGTGCTCCATAGCAACGTCAGCTTCCCAGCTGTGTGGGGCTCTGCCATGGGGAGGCCTACTGGGAGCTATTAGAGCCTATGGAAAATCTGCAGGAAGGATGCAAGGTGCGCTGCTCACAAAGCAGGGGTGAGAGCAGCTCTGCTGCTGTGTGTGCCTTGGCACCGTAATCACCGCTAAGCCCTCATGAATATGCTTGAGTGTTGCCTTTTGACAAAATACACTTTCCTGTTGATTGGAAGCCAAGGACAAATATTAATTTAGAAGGTAATCAAAGGTATAGCCCAGAGTCACTACTGTGCATGACAACTGTGAGATTTGAAGGAAAGATTGCCTCATGCAAATGAAAGAGTGATAATCTGCATACAAAGGGATTGTGGAGTGAATTTGGAACAACTACTTCTGAAAATCCCTGTGAGAGGAGAGGAATCCTGCTCCCTTCCACTGCCTTTGAAATCTACCCTGTCTCACATATAAATACAGTACTTCTTGAATGAAAAAAAGGTAAAATTCAGTGAAAATCTCAAATTGGAGTTCTACCCAACTACCCTGAAATCACAGGATGTATAGGGGTTCTAATTAAAGAAACTAGATTCTGTGAATCAAGTAATGATCAGGCTTTTTGTCCATTACATACTATTCATGAAGCTAAATAAGGCTCATTCACAAATCTGTGCTTGCCATTTCTGAAAATTTTTAAACCGGAACTGAAGTGTAATAGCCTGTTTCGTAGTAATTTAGGACTTCAGTGTAAATTACTCAATTTAAGTATTAGCACTGGGAATAGCTTTTAGGCTTTTTTCTTTCCAAATTCAGATTAGCCCTGATTCTATGAACACAAACTTTTCACAAACAATGTTATGTGGCGTTTTATGATTACAAAACTCCACAACCTGTTGTCTTGGGCTATCCGTGTGTGTGTGTTTGTTTGTTTTGCCCTCAAGTTTTTGTTTTGTATTGGCTAGCCCTGATGTTTGTTATCATGTAAAAAAGAAGAAAGTGAAAATCCTGCCAGAGAAGTACCAGGGGATACATCCACTATAGAGCAGCCTATAGCTAGTGTTCTGGTGATTATTTGACTCTGCAGATGAAGATTTGAAAGTAGCTTCTTAATTTTAAGCTTGCATTTGTGGTTTTAATGTCATTCCTTTTCTGTACTCTTTTTAAAAAATTATTATTATTTCTTTATGCTAACCGTATGTTATTTAATACAGGGACATTTGGAGCTTTCCCTCTTTTCCAATTTTGTGATCATTTTAGGTTGTCTCTCTTATTGCAGCTAAACTGCAATGCACAGGTGTTGCTGAGAGGAAAAAGAGATTGAAGGCTTTTTTTTTTTTTTTTAATCTCTAGAATATTTTATCTATCTGGAGGGCTATACCTTGTGATAACAAATGCGAGTCAAGTATTTTCTGGAAGAAGTTGTTTCCCATGGGAAAACCAAAAATAACCTAATCGATATCAATGCTTTCTTGTTTCTTAGTCTGCAGCTGTGAAGACAGCACGGCACAGGGACTCCCGCTTTACTTTCTCCATTTATAGATCTGAGGCGACACCAATGTAAAGTACTTCAACCTTCTCTTTACATTGAAAACAGCAGGAGGCTGATTAACAAAAACTGACCATACCATCCTTTAGATCCACCTGCTGAGGGAATGGACTTTAGATTTGTGTTAGAAGCAGATGAACAAAGCATTTGGAAAGATCCAAAATGTACATGTGTCATGCTTCTCATATGAAGCTTTAGAAAATGCCAGGAATGGCATCATGATGCCTCTGGTCATAAGGAGCAGCACCCTGACCTGCCTGTGCTAGCACACCAGCTCCTTTCTGTACTATCCATAGCAGTCTTCAGGCATCAGGAGTCAGCGACTAAAGGGTTTTTCTGTCTATAAGGAGCACCGAAATAGCCAAGTATGGTTTTGATTCATGGAGTCTGATATTTCAGTTTAAGCACTACGTTTATGAAATGCAAAGGAATTGCTTCTTGTAGTACACAGATCACATTGGCAAATTCTGCAATAGCCAAAATAGATTAAAATATCAATTAAGTAAAGTCAGGAAAAGAAAAATCTATATCAAAAATAAAGACTAAAGGTGCAAGTTTACCTTAGACTTAGGAACCCTCTCAGTCAGGAACTACTAGGAGCTGGGTAGTCACACCAGAGAAGCAGCTCTGTGAACCTGCACTGTTCTTGTCCCTCATTGTCCTCATTGACTGATGTGGTCAGAGAAGGTACTAAGCTGGAGAAACAACTGGTGTGACACATTCTAGCTGGTTCATGGGTTTTATGCATATTTTGTACTCTATCTGTTTCTTCCCTCTTATTTTGCGATTATATAGCTGTTGATTGACTATGTGGGCCAATGCAATTTCACATATTATTGTTATTTTATGTAGGCATTGAAACTATCCCCCTGAGCTCATCATTCTAGTATATGGTGGCTTTCTCTGTTGCTTTTTATTGCCTAGAGGATTTAAAGTTTAATCTGAGGCAAAGAAGTTTGCTGAGTAGAAATAGTTATATAGCACAAGGTTAAACGCTTTGCTGAACTGATATTCCACTGTCTACATGCACACACAACACTTTCTAGATTATTAGAGGAATAACTAACAGTTTTAAATATGTAACTCAATTTCAAAATTCCAGAACAACTATACATTTTCAGGACAATACTTCCCGTTCATGCAAAAGGCCCTGAACAAGGCCTTATCCTCACTTGCTTTCATATATCCTGAATGTTCTCCATTGACTTTGTGTTGCCAAAGAAAAGTTTGCAGGATCTGGCCCTCAGGTCATAATTTGGCCCTAGATGTTTAGTGACCTTCTGCACCAGTAGTTTTGTTTTGCAAAGGCTGACAGGAATTTTGCTTATCTTGACGTGCAGATTAAAGTGTTCTTTGGTTAATCACCCATGAGAAGTAGCAGCCTGAGCAAAGGATATTGACTCAGCAATATCCTTTTTTTAAGGGCATTGGAGGTCTTAGTATCAACATAAATTTTGCCACCATTTTGTTGGGTAATTTAGGATGCCAGGATAAGTGAGGCAGTAACATGAGACAGAGAGGGAGAACCTTTTGTTGTGAAATATTTTACTTCAGCCATTTTGCAAGTTTCTTTGTCTGGATTTGGCTGCTATATAGAATACTTCATAGCCTATTTTTTCTTTATGTAGGAATATAAAATAAAGAGAAAAGGTTCTTCATCAGATTTGACAAAAACACTCTAAATCAATCCAAAGTCATGATGTCTGAGAACCAAAAGCTTGGAAACAACTAGAGTTGTATGTAACACTGGTTTTATACTCCTGTACTTGTAGGGTGGTTATGGTTTTATTTTGTGGAGGAGGTTAGAGATTTATTTTATACTGCTGTTAAATCTAAGCTATTTTGCCTAAGCTACTACCTAACAGGATAGGATTTTGATATGACCTTATCACTCAGCATACGACAATACAGATGGAGAATGAAGTTACAGATGAATGACAATGAGGAAAAGACTGGGAATGAGCAAAGCGTTCGATATGCAGAGAAGAGAGAAGAAAACAATCTGGTTTAGCAGTTTTCTGATGGACTCTCTTACAGGCTGCATATCAAAAATGGTTTTCCAGAAGTGTTGAGAAGAACAGTTTTGTTACCTTCCAGTTTTTGATTATACTAAAATGTTAACCAAGTATCCATAGTGGGAAGGATTCTGCCATCCTTAATTAGGCATCTTCAGGTTAGTCTTGCACTATAAACTCTTAACAGCTTGACCAAATTGTCAGCGGGAAGCAATGATCATCTGCAGAAGGTGCCTGCCTCCTAAAATAGTTATTGAAGGTGAATCAGGTACCTGAAGGTACCTGTTTTGGTTTTGGTTTTGTTTTTTTTTTATTGTTATAGGCACTTACATTAAGGTTAGTTAAAAGACACTCTTACTTGTGCTCAAAGAAATGCAGAAGATGAGGTTTCAAGCTCTGTAATCTTATATGAAAATTTCATGCCTGTGGAATTATTTTTCCAGAATGCAGGCACTGATATGCATTTGGGTTGTTTTTCTTGTGTTTTTTTTTGTTGTTGTTTGGTTTTTGTAGAGAGAAAACAGCATTTTCAAGAGTGGGTAAATACAGCTGTGAACTTTAATGAATTAATGTTTTTAGGAAAAGGAATCTGCTTCAACGAAAATCTTTGTACAATAAACATGACGTTTTATTGAAATTAAAGTGTTTACTGAGGATATGCATAGATGGAATTTGAATGACAAGTTTGTAATATCTCAGCAATCTGTAAAGTTGTGGCTGGAACTAACGAATTGGGACTGGGACTCGGAAGATGCAAAAACTTGTGCTTCTTTTCCTATATCCTAAGAATATTTTTGCATGCTATTGAGGGCAAGAGGATAAACATCATCAAAAATCAGGGTTGATTTATTTCTAGCAGATGTTGAAAGTCCAAAAGATATATAGCAAAATGAGATTGGTTTTCTATTTTGATCATCTTTGCTTGCTAGCCAAGACATGAAAATGCATTCTCAACAATCAGTCAGCTACTTTGTATTATATGTTACTGTCTCCCTCCCAAATGCTATATCCAAACTGCTTCTTTCACAGCTGCCAGAATGTCTTGCTTCTCCCCACCACATTTTCAAACTGCAGAATTCTGCAGCTTTGAGCGCATCCAAAATGTAGATGCACTGTCAAAGTAGCTGCATGTAGCAATATCTCTGGCACATAATACAAGGATTACCGACTGCTTCATTTACTCCAGTTTGTTACTAAGTAATAAAGCTTCAAATTTCGAGTATCCCTCTGCAATGTCAGCTTCAGCTTCCCAGTATACAGCACTCTACCACTGCAAAGCCATGTACTGCTGAACCGTACATGTCAAAGTTTATGTAGAATAAATGGGTACTGATTGTACCCGCTGCAGAACATGGCTGTTTCTCTTACTATTGTATTTTATTCTTCATTTGTAGTTTCCATTTAATTTTCTTATTCTGTGTTCGTTTCCTTGTTACATACACTCTTCTTTCCATACTGCTATATTCCACATATGAGATTTCTGCATAAGAGATAGTCATCTCACTACCTACCCCAAATGAAAGGCAGTATCTGCTATGCTCCTGGGAAATAAAAGCAAAGACTAAATGCGGTTCATTTCCTGCTTGTCTTTTGCTTTTCCAAGGTAGCACAAACTCTATGCCAGCCTGACTGCGTGAGTAGGAACACTGCAGGAAGGGACTGAACCTCCCCCCATTCTTCCACCACCTGTGCAAGTAATGGACCTCAGCTGAGAACTGGCCTTCCACTGCAGTGAATGTCACCTCCTCTGCTTTGATGTGTAGGGCAGGTCAGGCTTCTGTCGCATGGTACAAGATTACTGAAGCAACCTATTTCAAGTGGTTTCACTGATATACAAATCTATTCCTTTTCACCACTCTAGATCATCTTCAATTTATCTTTAATCTCTAACTTGCTTTCTGCACTCTCCACTTTAATTTTCAGGCTGTCTTGTTTACTGGAATGAGATAAGGTAGCCTGAATGGTGCCAGGAAGAAGAAATACCAAGTTATGAAAGCGAATAATAAATCATACAGAAAAAGTGGAAGAAAGAGCAGAACTTTATCCTTTTTATTTATAATGTCATCATGCTGACTCTTGAATACAGCAGCTAATGGGTGTAGTTCACATTGGTTCATATGATATATAGAAAACTGACAATGGATGTGAAATAAATAAAAGATTGATGGGAAATGTCACTTTAAATTCAATAGGTCAGATTCCCAGCTGGTGTAAAATGAAGCATTGTAGATTTCCACCTGTTTAAGGTCAGGCCTAATATATTCACAAATGTGTATCCTATATTGCTGTTTGATACAGCCATATAACTTTCTAATCTGCTTTTCATTTCTTTCCAAATTCATCCTCAACTGATGCACATCTAAAAATCTGTTAAAGATCAACAGTGGAAGAATATAAAAGCCCAGCTCTTACATTATGACTTTAAATTAATTCTTCATATGAAGTTACTAATAATTTAAGAACAAAAAAGTAATTCCTTCAGAGCTGTGAGTCTACCTTAACTTCACTCACTCAGAAGACTTTGTACAGAACCTTTGTGTTGTAATTCTAGCTAGAAGGCTGCAGGCACGCCATGTGATCCATAGGGTTTTTTTGGGATGTCTTCTCCCATGTTCATTGTAAATAAATTTATGGGCCAAACTGTTGATATTGTAGAAATCAGAATTCCTTTTTTTCTTCCCTATGTGATATTATAAAATTTGGAAACTTGTGGTTTTTCAGATGTGCACGAAGCACAAAATACAGAAAGAAGATAATTGTCCACATTTCAATAAAACAAACGAACAAACCAAAAACAAGGAAAAAAACCAAACCAAAACAGAAACCAAAACCTAAAACTTGGGAACTGCAAAGCTGAATCTGTCTCTGATTACATGTGGACATAAGACTGCCCCTTATTTTGCTGAATAAACTAAAGGCTGTTGTTTATATGGTATTTAATGTTCTTCTAAATCTTTACTTCAGTAGCCTTCTGCTATGAATAATGACTCTGACCTTCCTGACTTTCCTCATGGCATGAGGTGCTAACCAATATACTCAGGACCAGCAGGAGTCAATTCTTAAAGGAGCCCCAGTGAGCAGCTTTATTTCTCCCCACACCCCTTATTTTCTTTCTGTGGTTTAAAGTGGTAACAAGCTATTTTCTGAAGCATTGTTCCTCATGCCAGTATAGGATATTCCCCAACTGGAATACTGGAAATCCTTTTGAGGCACAGTACTCCGAATTTCTTGAAGTTTTCAACTGAGTCTATAATATGTGCCACACTTCCATTAGAAATAATGGTTTAAAATTAGTTTAATAGTCTTACCACATGCAAATTACTATTAAGGTTTGAGAAGTGAGTTCTGGGACTTCTATCTGGTAATGTAGAACTCAATACTGAACACTTACCTTTCGGGGTACATTTTGTTATTGTTAAGTTTTATGTCCTCTGAAGCTAAAAAACTCATTCGTATTTCATTGCTTTTGAAACAGAATGATAGAATTTTAATTTAAATTTCATATTAGAAACCTCAGCCATTGCTCCAGGGCTTGAGGCACATGAAAGAGGAGTCTTCACAGGGGCCCCTTCAGAGAAACATTTTTAAGAAAGTATTTATCTGGGTGCTAAGTTGTCAGGATTTCCTTGCTTTGGTCTTTTGTTTTGTGTTATAAAGGTGATAGTATTTGCATTCCCATTAGCAAATTCTTTGTTTTGCACAGATCAGTCTCTGAGACTTTCATTCAGAAGCCAACAGTAGATCTTCCTTTGTGTAATCTGTCTGCAGCAGGGCAGCTAAAGACATACCCTAGGCTAAGAGGTTGTTCAATAATGTCAAATGGATCCCTGGAGCCCTGCTCTCTGTCATATTATTTTCTGCAAATGCTGACACAAATGAAGTGAAGCATTTATTTATATTCATATACCTATTATGATGGTAATAGAATTGCTGTTGTAGTATCAATATGAGAATTTAAATATATGGGGTGTAACTTATGCTCCTTTTCTATGATTGCTTCACCGTTTTTTGGCCAAAATTGAAATGAAAGCTCAGATAGAGTTGAGAAATAGTATAACTTAGTTTCTGCATGAGTAAGGAAAGCCACAGTTTGAGAGATCAAAATAGTTATACCTTAGGTCAGGGGCTATACTTAACTGCTTCCTGCATCTATATAAGTGAAATATATCCAGTAATATATGACAAGCCGTGTGACTACAAAGGATACCTTAGACTGCCAATGTGTTGTGAGGCAGAAAGAGAATTACAAGTTTTCTTCATTCCCCAGAGAAAAGTGAGTATCCATTGTGAGCTCCATTTATTGAAGTGCATTATTGCACTCATAAAATGCTTTTTGGTGATGGTTCAAACAGAGGAGAGAGTAATTTAACCCCTAGCTTACAGAAACATCCAAGCACTTAGAATTCCCATTTAAATTAAACATTAAAACACATAAGGTAGCAGCTTCACTTGTAAGAGAAACCAGATTTAATTTTAATTGCCTAGTTGACTGTAAAACGTGACTGGTTTGTGTACCTCAAGTCAGACCCTTTGCTGAGTCATGTAAGCATATATTTATATATGCAGTTATGTATTGGTTGTGAACTTCTTTTTAGTCTTCTTTAAAAAAAATTCTGATTATAAAAATAGAGGCCTCTAACTGGTTTGTTTCAGTCACTATTGTAAAAAAAAAAAAATTGTTAATACTATGTTTTAGACCTTCTAACTTACTAGCGTGCTACTATGCTACTGCTAACTCCTATTTAGTCTTGCATATCCATGGAACTAGCTATGCCAAGCATTAAATATAGCTAACTGCTGTGAATTTCCTTTTCCTTTCCACTTTAATACTTTTTCATTATGTTAAGAAGGATAACATGAAAACACAGTTGTGATTTGGAGCTGCTAAATGCTTGATATCTTTTCTGTCCTTTCTTAAGGATAGTTTTTTTTAATGTTTCTTGCTCCTCGGTGTTTGGCTGTCATCTACTCTTCATTACCTTGAGGATTAAGTGGTTGCTGCCTATTCCTTTTATATTGTTTCTAGTTTTCTGCATCTCTATTGTACAAATATATAGTTACATTTACAGTTTTCTGTCTTTTGATGGTGCTTATTTTTTTTCACTCTCTAATGTGTGCTTCTGTGATTTTTATAATTCTACAACATCCACTGCCTCAGGGTATGTTCAGTAAAATCCTGCAGGACTTTGTTGAATCTTTAAGTGGTATCAGTTAGTTAATAATGTTACAGGACTTGGAAAGCAAGAAAAAAATGTCATATTTGTAGTAGGAGGGGTTCATTCACTGTGGCATTTTTGCAGATATATTGATATATAGTTTCTCTGAACTTAGTGCTTTTCTGTCAGGATGAACTGTCTAAGTTTTCTTGTTGAGTCCCAGCACTAGCCAACTCTAGGTGCATGTGGTAAGAGTGCGTGTATATGTACGCCTATAAAAATGTAGCATTGTTCTTTATATTCTTGTCTTCATTTTGACTTGAGTCTTCAAATTAATTGCAGTCTATATCTCAGCAATGCGGTAGAATGTATGTACTCTTCTATTGTCTTTTACATTTGCCATGTTGTAATTAAGTCTCTAGGTAGCCAGCAATTGTTCTGTCCCTCCTCATGAGCGTCTGAAAGAGATGCACCAGTTGAAGCTATCTTACTGGATAATTAAGAAAACACATGCTCTTGACTTCAAGAAAGAA
>VWYH01009633.1:970461-987360 GCA_013399365.1 Pampusana beccarii | reverse complement strand
AAAAAGAAAAAAAAAGAAAAGTAGATCTATTCAGTAGGAAGTGAAAGGCTCAGGGATCTTGTTAATGAGAGAATGAAAGATCGTGAGAGAGACAATATTTCACTCCTAGGTCACCAGTTCAAATGCAGACTGGTTTAATAGTTGGTGTAAGTTGTTACCGTCTGACAGCTGTTCCATAATCCATGAGAAATGGGAAAATTGTCACAACCTAGTTTCTCTGGCACCTAGATCTCTAAATGTCGACATCCTGCAGACAATCATAATTTGAACAGGGATACGAATAATTTGTTTTACCCTTACAGACACTGAAGTGGAATATTACAGTGCTGAATGTAAAGAACACTTGAACTTTCCCATTCTTAAAATACCACTCTGTGGGACAAAGTTGAAGGATATTTGAAAGCCATTGTAAGAAAGGGACAGGTACCCCCTACCCCTGCTATGTGCAGTGCTGAGTTCCTTGCATAACTGACAGAGGATAGCAAAGATGCTCAGCATCAGACAACGCAGACCCTTTATTTAAATCAGATTTACTGGAAGTTTTTAATGAGTAAATACAGAGTAATAANAATAAAAAATAAAAAAAAAAAAAAAAAAAAAAAAAAAAGAAAAACGAACAACATAAATATATTATGTTTGAATTTACAACACTGAGGTGATGGTGTGTATTCTGAACTGTAGCTTCTAAAATTCTTAGTTTACACCATCGTGTGTACTAATGAAAGCTAAGAAAAACACACTTCAATAGGTGTAGTATTTATATAAATACAGTGATCATAGTAACAAATTACCGCATTTTTACTTTGCAATGCCTAAAATAGTAAAATAAATGTGCATCTATCTTATATATATCGAATCATAGAATCATTTTGGTTGGAAAAGAACTTGTAAGGTCATTGAGTCCAACTGTTAATGCTACCAAGTCTACCACTAAACCATGTCTATGTCTTTTAAACACCTCCAGGAATGGTGACTCCACCACTTCCCTGGGCAGCCTGTTCCAGTGCTTCGCAACCCTTTCCATGAAGAATTTTTGCCTAATATCCAAGCTGAACCTTCCCTGGTGCAACCTGAGGCCATTTCCTCTTGTCTTATCACTTGCTACTTGGGAGAAGAGACCAACACTCTCCTTGCTACAACCTCCTTTCAAGTAGTTGCAGAGAGCAAGGTCTCTCCTCAGCCTCCTTTTCTCCAGGCTAAACAGTCCCAGTTCCCTCAGCAGCTCCTCATCAGACTTGTGCTCCAGACCCCTCACCAGCTTCTGCACCCTTCTCTGCACTCTCTCCAGCAGCTCAATGTCTTTCCTGTAGTGAGGGGCCCAAAACTGAACAGAGGATTTGAGGTGTGGCCTCACCAGCACAGAGTACAGGTAGATGATCACCTCTCTAGTCCTGCTGGCCACGCTATTCCTGATATAAGCCAGGATGCTGTTGGCCTTATTGGCCATGTAGGCACACTGCTGGCTCATGTTCGGCTGGCAGAACCAGTTAAACACAGAAGAATAATTACATTAGGATTTATAGGCTTATATTTTAATAAACAGAAAATCGAATACTTATTCGAAGTCACAAAAGCTGTTAGGACTTGATTCTTGAAGATTTTTTTTTTTTTTTAAAGGAAGATATATCTGGGCTGTAAGAGAGAAAACACTAGTATGCTGCATTTTTTTTTTCTAGCCAACAAAGTACTGCATAAAGATCGAAGTCGAATATTACCTCAAATGGGGAAAAACAAAACAAGGAACTAATTACGTATGTGCCAGCAATGTTACAGTTCTGTTCCATTTTCTGATCTCTGACTTAGAAATATAAAATTAAAATTCATATGGGCAGGATTAATTTTTAGAATGCCAAGTGAAAAGCACTGTCATCTGTTCGTGTCATCTTTGTCATCTGTCTGCTTACTTGAAGGATCTGGGAACTTGAGTGTCTGTTCCACTCCTCAAGTCACAGTAATCATGGATATTAAACAGATTAAAATTTATTCTAAGCTTCAGATTTTTTTCAAATTAATCTACTTTATCAGTTTCTTAATGACCCAAGGCCGCAAGTCTCATTATTAGCTCTGCCAAGCATCTGTACATCCTTTTGACTTCAACAGGCCTTGAAAGCCTTCAGTGCTTGTCAGGTTCAGACTGGCACTCCAGGAAGTTTCATTTTCATCCACACAGATTCATTTTGCTCCTTAGTGCATCTTGTAAAAGCTTATCAGGTTAATGTAAAGCAAATCAAGCTTCTAGGAATAGAGAAACATAAATTTTGAAGAAGTTTTGGCTGTTATAAAACGTAAATGATGCATAGTGTTGATATATTTGTACAGGAAAAGAACATCTTCTGTCTCAAATGGTAGAGCACATCTGAGCAGATGCTCTTTATACGTAATTAGAAGCCAGATGTATTAGATAGCTGGTCTTTTAACAGTAGCTAACAAAAGACATTAAAAACTTCATTAAAATAAAAAAATGCAGCCAATACCTTAACAGAACGTGGAAATTAGTAAGCATATACCAGATTTGATTTAGCTACACCGCTTTTCATTAACCATGTTTATAAATTAGCAACTACCTTTATATAAATGTAAACACTTGTAGTCCATTTTGGCATTCGGTGAAGTACCATCATGAAATATTAATTTCAAAGTAGTATGTTTTTCTTAATATAAGAATTTTAGACTCTGCTCCTTAAAGACCCTTTTATCTGGATTTAAAACTTTTGTCATTTAGTTAACTTTTGTTTTAGGGTTGCATGCTTGGAAGATTCTCCCTGTTACTGTCTCTGGATCGAAAGACCAGAGAATTACTTTCCTTAAAAATGTTTGCAGCTTTCACACTGAATATACACACCAGTTGTTCAGTGTAGAACTGAAGAGAATTGGTTTCTTACAACTTGTTAATGCCACAAGGCTCGTTTGCAAGCAGGACCCAAACCAGCTGATGATCAGTAAGCAGAAGCATCTTTTTTCCACAGGCATCTGTATCTGAAGGCAAGAGACAAAGGTGATAAAGCACAACCAAATTAAAACTCCCTTTGTAAAGTGGCTATATGTTTTTAGCGTTTAAATTACGAAGATGGAAGCTCAGTCCTTTCTGATGGGATCACATAATCTATGAGATATAGCCAACTGTTGGGATTACTGATTTACTGTTTACTGTAACTTGAAACAGCACAAGGTACTACATGCACATAGAACTCTATAATTTTAAATTAATTCATTTTTTCCATTTTTATTGCCAGTGCAGCTTTTCTTTTTTGCTCAACCTTCTAAAGAAAGAAAATAGCGAAAGATTTAATTTCAACTCTTTATTTGTAAAGTGTGCTGTGCAGAAGTTTGTATCTGAGACCCCACCTCTCAAATTTTTTTACAGTTTGTGAATAGGTTCAACACCTACTATATTTTTGGACTCAGATTAGGGATATGGCTTATGATTGCATAAATCTTGTTTTGAAGGAAACTGGTGGCCGTGGGGGAGAGTAAAATTCATTCCTTTTGGTTTAGGCAGCTGTTACTGAGGGGGGAAAAAATAATCTATTCTATATAGATTATATTCACCTATTAGGGTGTATTTTTATTGTCATTTCCCTGTCAGTTTAGCATTTGGTTTAGACAAAAGTGAAAATGACATTCAAATGTATCTGCTTCCATGGGATTTGAGGAGAATTCTGCTTACACAAAGAAAGATAAGAGAGATACCAAGAAGCTAATCTGCATATACCTGTATGGAAAGCCAGCTGCAGTTCCAGGATAGAGGCTTCTTTTGATAAATGCTGTGTGTTATTTTAGAAATATGGCATCCTCTCTTTTTATTTTGCATATGAAGATACAGGCAGATAAAAGAAGACACATTTGAGAAGAATGTGTCTAGTACTTTGCACTCAAATTAAAATGAGTGAAGCAGGCACAGTATTCAGGCACAGAAATTCAGTATTGTTTGATGCCCTCTATATAAACCTATAAGCAAAGTGGGCTTTGTACTTCTTAAAAATGCACTCTTTAAGAAATTGCTTGAGACCAAACATCCCTGAAGTGCAGTATGGCACATAGTGTTGAACTCATGTGTACATAGATGTGTCGTTGTAAGGGGTGCTCACTGCTCCAGCCATGTTTAGTCTAGTACAGAAGCCTGCAAAGATGATGTTATACAAAATAGCAATGCAACCTATGGCTTATAAAGTCTTATAAGACAAGAATAATGTGAGCAAGGAGAAAACCTGAGAATTTTCATGCAAAGAGGAAGTGAAAGTGGTACTTCTGGTTATCAATGCTATTTGGATTGTGCAAGTCCCTTTTAACAGTACAGAAAAGCCCATGTTCTGTGGATCTTATTGAGATAATACAGGACACATGATATTTTAAAAAATTAAAAAAAAAAAAAGTGAGAACTATGAATAATGAAGGCATATTTGAGAAGAATGTGTATCTATTATGCTGCATTCAAAACTGAATGGGCAAAGGCAGAGATTGCAGTATGCGGTTAAAACTGCTATCTGGGATATACTGCAAATTGAAAAGGATTTTGTACCTTGAATAGTTGAAGAAAAGGTTTCTAAAAGAGCAGAAATTGCAGGCTGAAAAGCTGAAAACAGGGAAAAAGATACTATTTTCACCTGCCTCAATTATAGCATACAATGAATATTGCATTTCCTGATTGAAATTCAAGCTATTATTTTTAATAGTTCAAGACTTAATTTAATGGAAGCATTGGATAGTGTAGATTGGCTAGTGCTTCTCTCAAATACCTTTTCCTGCATTCAACTTTTCTTCGGTAATTTATGTACTTACAGATAAAACAAAGATGGGAGGTTATAGCTTGCTATTGATTAAACTCCTTTTCCAGTTGATTTAATTAGGTCCTTTGCTCCTTGAAAATCTGATCTGAAGCTTAGATACAGATACATTGCTGCAGGCATTCAGGCTAAAGTGATGGAAGGAAGAAATGAGTCCATTGTGAATGGCTTGGAATGGGGAGAGGTGGGGAAAGCCAGGCAGCAATCAATCAGTGCTCCTTGCATTTAACAGAAAACTCTCTAGTGCCAAAGTTACTACTGGGAACAGAGAGATGCAAATGGAAATGTGGAGAGCTGTATAAATGCAGACTGATACAGAGGGAGATTAGGAAAATGCTGTATATATTTATATCCAGATCATACAGGTGAAGGGTTGTGGTGGTGGTGTTTTTTTAGAACAAAATTAAAAAGAGGAATCAGAACATGCTGGAAGACCTGCTTTTTGCCAAGGCATGATAAATGAGCTTTATGTACAGTTATTCTAAACTGATGCAAGGTCATTCCTAGATGTGTGTGACCTATTGACCATCTTGTGAGAGAGCAGTACTATAAAGCAAAATCTGCTGATATTATAGTAAAAATAATTTCTACATGACAGTAGTTATTTTTAGAAACAGGACAAGTGATGAGACTACAGTTAATCTGACTACTGCTTTCTAACATCTCAGACCCTATGTGGAGGCTGTCTCTCTCCTGTATTTAAGATATTCTTTATTTCAACTCATTATATTCTTACTCTGTCAGGAGCAAATATGAAATGGGCTTTTTACTCCCTAGCTATTTTCCCATGAGTTAAGTAGCTATGACTCTCTATATATACTGGCTATAATCCCAGCTCTAGAATAGGAATTTATTACTGCATGTTTAAATAAAGTCAAAATAAGGAAGGACAAAATAAGATTAACAATTTTCCTAAAAGCATTTAAACAAGTTTCTTAGCTAAATACACTCTGTACTTTCAAAGTTATTTTGAATTCCAGCTATCCCTATTAAAATGCTGAAATTTATATAATAGGGTATAAATCTAAACTCACTTAAGAATTACATGTACAGTACCAGAACTTTAGGCAGGCTCAGATGGAGCATTATGAAGTGATGCAAATTGTCATGGCAGAATTATGTTTCCTAATGCTTTAGTATGGAAAGCCTGCTAAGGAAAATGATCTTCCTTACTTCCAACATGGTCAAGTATATGGATATTGTCTTTTGTTTCTCAGACACTAGAGCTTGTAATGCGAAAGCTAGTAAGTATCTTCTTTTTGGTCAGGTGGCAAGCAGACAATTGGGATTAATGAGCTGCAACTGTAGAGAAAAGGGCGATCATTTTCCTATGTCTTTGTAGCTAGGACATACGCGTATAAGATGAAGAATGTTCAAATTTCAGTATATGGCAGCTAGTTCAACCTCCCCCTGAATGCTCAGCTAACTTCAAAGTTCACATCTTTGATATTTTGTTCTATTTCATCGATATTAATAAGTAAAGGTCTTGACTCAATCTTGAGGCAAGTGTTCAGGATTCAGTAGACAGAAGAGAAGGGTTTGCTTATTTCTGATACCCATGAGCAAGACTCTACCCCTTTTGCCAAAATATGCTATACCTGCTTAATAAGCTGGAGGAGGGAAGATGAAACGAGAGGGACAAGATCCATCTGTTCCAAACTTCTTCAAGTAAAACATGAGAAGGATGGGTCCAACAGTTGCAGATGCAGTAAGTCTCTCTGTGGGGACAGTGAGGTCCAGATCATAGAAACTATTTCTTTGAGCCTTCTTTCCCTCCTGTGCTAAGCACAGCGATGCACATACCAACACAGAGCCCAGTAGAGAGGAGTGGGTGTTGCTTCTTCAAAGAGGAAATGGACCCCCCTGGGCTGGAGTCCTCCTGTAGGGACATCCCCACAGCCCTAATGTGTGGCACAGTTGCGGCTGCATGTGTGAACTTCTGTTTCTTAACTGTCTCAGCTCTTAGTTACCTGGCAATCTTTTCCCCATACACAGTAAAATCTGAACAAATAAATAAAGAGGGAACTCTGTGCAGGCATGGAACATCAGCAGTTTTTTCTATGCCTGATCTTAAACATGGGGACCAGTGGCGATGCCAGGTGTGCCTTGGAACCTTTCCCTGTAGATGTCCAGCAGCTGACATCGCAAAGATTAAGTATTTAATATATTCTGGTTATTTATGTTTATTATATTATTTTATTTATTTTTTTGGTTTTTATTTTCTTTTTCACTGAATTATGTAGAGCTGACATATAAATATACAAATAAGTATGAGAAACTCTAACCAATACTAGCTTTTGAGTTCCATCTTCAAAATACTGCTTTGCTTATTCTGTGACTAGTCACAGAATCTTATAATATCTCCTGATATTTTGCTATTTTCATTTTCTTTTTCTACCCTTACCACCAGACAATTTCAGTAAGGATTAACCATTTCACTAGGGGAAGAGAGGTAAGAGGACATATTGAGAGGGAAAAAAGTTGGTTCCTAATAGAATTTGCAAGTAATTTGGTGTTGTCAATGTCAACCATAATTGGAAAACAGACTTTCTTTTTCTACGCAACTTTTAAAACTTTTTCCTTGAGTCAATTGCTGTAGACTCTTTCAAACAAACGTACAAACAAAAAATCCAACAACTCACAAACAAAAAAAAACCACCAAAAACCACAAAACCAAAAGGCATCTTTTGTAGGGCCTGGATTTTGCGTTCCCAGTTCTACTCTTAGCACTTCTGTTGGCCTTGCAGATCACTGATACTGACCATGAGGGTATCCTTCTGACTTGAATTTTGCTCCGCATCATATGGAAAGCATTTAATATCTCTGAAGATATACGTTGCATGTATGTCTTCATTTTATTGTTAAAACAAAACTCAGCACCTTCTCTGTTTACTTTTCAATTCAGGATATCTAGAACAAGAATAATGTATTTTAGAGGTTGATCCAGTATTTGGCATGTCTTTTGGAAAACAAATAGATCTTGTAAGATGGAACAACATATGTCAACCATGTTGTGCTGTTACTGTGGTTTGTATTACAGATCTGTACAGGTCTGATAGATGGATTCAGTACACTCCTAACCACTCTTACTTCCTTCGTGGTTCAGGCTGCATCACTCCCTCTTTTGTTCTGGGCATCTGTGCCCTGGATCATCTTCACTCCATGGTACCACATCACTCCCTGGCTCCTGTGTGATATGGCACAAGCTTCCCTAGACAAAACCAAGTGGTTGGTGAGCAGTTGTAGACATGCTATAGGCAAATGTACTAAAGAAGCCTGTGGGTGAGTATCTGTGCTATAGGTACCAAGCCAAAGACTACTTCTAGTGCTGTGTGATGCGAGTGTGACCAGGCAACTCTAAGCAGAGGTTGCAAAGAACAGTATGGATGTGAACCCCTCTGAGCCAACCGGCATGGAAAATGGGAATTGATCTGAAGCAGCTCAAAAAAATACACACCACTCATGAAAAGTTTGGGAAGACTGCTACTCTTGCAAATCTTCATATAGCATCATAGAAACTGAATGCGGCCATGACTTTCCCATAAGATGCTTCTTGGAGGCAGTGTCCTGTAGTATGGCTTTGGGCTGTATTTCTCCACTTCTAATGTGACTGGCTCTTTCCCAGCCCTTATCTCCAGACAATCATATGCTTTTAAAGGTAGAAATTCATTGTATGTCTCCAGCGGTTGAAGTTAGGTTGTTTCCTCTATCATCTTCTTTGGAATATGCAAGCAACTAATTGGCCATTGGGAGTTTCTTGCATTTTGATGAATTTCTTAGCACAGTATCTCTTTGCAGGCAAGGGTGTTAATGCATTTAATTATATTGGTTTGACTTCTCTAGAGATACAGCCCAAACATTCCTTTTCCCTGGTTTTTAACCCCTTCTGTCTCTTCAACAAGATATATTTTGAACGCAGAAGCATACTTGCATGTCTGCATTTTAATTCTGACATCTAGAAGACAAACTCAACAGAAATGCGCATCCAAGGAATGCACAGAAAAGTCCATATTACTATTCCCACAGACTTGCAGCCTTAGTCTGGGACCCAGTGAAAATAAGCTAGTGTTGTTAGTGGCGGTGTTTATAGTGCTCTTTGTTATGATACAGTAGAAAGTAAGCAAGTCACATCCAGGGCTGGGTATCCAGCAGCATTTGTGGGATCTACAATCACTGAAACATAAAGGGAGGAATGTGAAGGAAGTCCTCTCCAAACTTCTGGACAGAGGTAAAAGTATGAAGTCTAGTATGATGAACCACCTTTATGAGTGAGTTGACAGTACTGGTACTCCCACGTAGAAAAGTACATCGTGCTTGTGGTTAGTCCTTCTGCCATGAGATGTAAGGAAAATGCTCTTTGTTGCGCATAAATGCCCTTTCATGAGAAACTAGGTTGTGTGTCTTGGAGTCAGGGTCATTTCAGTATCCTTTACTGTCTGGGTTTCTTGATTGCAACTTTTAGCAGAAGTGGAGCCTTGAGAGTTGTGGCCAAGATATACTCAGCAGAAGACGTAGCAAAGCAGTTCTGCTTGTATATTATTACGACCTTAATCCTCAAGTGTCTACTCAGCTCAAATGCCATTTCAGCTAGGAACAATTAAAGGGAGAGGAGTACATGCCGTTACACAAAAGATAATATCAGATGATTAACACATGTGCTGGCCATTTTATCCCTTCATTGAAAATGTGCTGAATTAACACTTCTACCAGAAATTTCTTAGGGCTTCATCCCTAAACATATTTCATGTGAATCATTTTTGGCTTCCGTGCTAGAGTTTTTTGTACAGGATGCTTAATAATACATATTGAAAAGGGCAATTCATATTTCTTTGATAACTAAAGCTTTGGATTCAGTGGTTTGTTTTTCTAACTGCAGGATGTAGGTAATGCATGATTTAATAAAATTACCTGAGCATTCCCTTCTGAGCACTGATCATGATAGAATAATACAAGTGATTGATGTTCACTTCCTCTACGGTAAGCCAAAAACCTGATCATGGTATTGTAAAAAATAAATAGGATTTTATAGCAACAATCGAGGTTGAATGAAAGCTAATGAATTAAAGGGGGAAGTTTTAGTACCTCTTTTAAGGAAAAAAATAAAAGTATGGGGTGCGTTTTTATAGGCTTTAACACAGGGTTCTTTCTGTATGATAAGTTTATCAAAAACATTATAATAGCAAAAAAAAAAAAAGAAAGCAATAGGGTTTACTACATAACAGACTCTGATGTTTTGATTAGAATACTTAAATATAATTTTACAGCTATTAAATGAGTATGTATATGAAAGAACATATGTATGTTCTATTGAGGATAGAAAAGAACTCTGAATTTTTTCTTTAACTCATTTCACTACATATAAAGCTTACCTGTGAAGGCTGTTGAATATCTGGGGGTTTGGGTTGTTTTGCTGTGCTCCTTCATGTATGTATACCTTAAAAATCCATCCAGAAGGATTAAGAATCTCTGACATGTTAGAGTTGTGATTAGGTCATAGTCTAAAGCCATGGTCTTAAAGTCATTTAGTTTGGCACAAATGTCAGCAAAGGCAATTCCTCCCTTCCTCATGCATAGGCAGGGCTGCCCGCTCTTACTGTGTCCTTCATGCTCCCTGTAGCATTTATGAAGCTAAACCATAGACTGAGTGAAAAACTTATAAAGAGAAAGTGGGTAGCTTTCTGAGTGCCATTATAACACCATCAGGACTGAGCAAAGAGCTAGGTGGTGGTCTTTTTTTACAGGGACAGAAACTTTGACACATTAAAGATGAAATCTAGTAATGGTGCTGGTTAGGTGCATAGTGAACAGGACAGCCCAGTCCACTGAACGGAGGAGAAATTGTTTGTTGTTGTTTTGGTGTCGTGGGTGATCTGTGTTAATTTGGACTCTAAGGACAAAACTTCCTAATTAACAAAGTCTCTAAACCCCACTGTTCCTAGGGAGGCGATACTCTGTCCCTTCCACCTGCCCTGGGCTGGAAGTAGGCACACGCTGGCTGAGGGCCATGGCCCACTTACCGCTCTTCCCATCACCACTTGCCATTTCAGAAAGACACAGGGCCAGGTGTTTTTCATGCCTATAAATGCCATGTTTTTCATGGTCTATAAATGTCCCTCTGTGACAATAAGCAGATTATGTTTAGTTCAGAACAAACTGATGGAGGATCGAAAGGTAGTTTACGTTGTTCTTTGAGTCAGTTGTGAACCACTGTTTTTAATTTACTGCTGCCTCAAGGTACACCACGTGATCCTCATCCGTTGTGTCTGCCTAGCAATGTAAAAATAATTTTCTCTAGTTTAGCACTTTCTTTTTTGTCCATTTACTCTTGAAAACTTAGATTTCTAATAGTTAATTCAGCAAAGTTATATTGTGATATATGAGGGAGGGGAGTCCTGGGCAGAAACAATCAGGAAAGAATGAAACATTGCTTAATTATATTTATATGGTTGACTTGCGGTGTTGAGTGTTTGATAATTTTCGACATAGTCTCTATGTATGAATTATTAGAAGTTACATTTTTAATATATATGTTGATAGATGTTTCGTTGTTCCCAGTGAAGACTCAATTTCATTGTAAGACGCAGAAATGACATAGACTGGAATGTAAAATCGTTGTAAGAGTAACAATATGCAATCAGATACATATGGTTTAAATATACTCATAATATACCTGCTAAAGCATTTAAAAATATTTAAAATATTAAAAATATTATTAAAAATATTTAAAAATTAATAGTTACTTGCTTTGTTACTATTGTAGCATTAAGCATCTTAAACTTAGCTGGCATTAATGAACTGCTTCTTAGAGTTAAGTGTACTATTAAGGAGGAAGTTAACAGAGGATGTTTTATGCCAAAGTCATGAAATTAAATGGAATTTTAGACATTTATTGGAGAATGTGGCGAAGCTGTACATAAAATAGATGATAGCAGAAGGAGTAGAATTTAAAATGCCAAGAGAAAGGAGGGGGCAAAAAGGGACAAAGTCAAGAAATGATATGACAAAGTTAAAAAATTATATGAAAAAATTGGTGCATGAAACGCAAGAAGATGGCGGAAGGATTACAAGAGTGGATGAGTGTGTAAAATTGCCCAATTTCCAAGATACTTAGAGGCTGATGTGCCATTGTCAGAAAAAGAAGCTTTTGTAGATGGTCGTGTGTCTAATAATAATCTGCATCCTTAGTTGCATGAGTGCTTACANAAAAAAAAAAAAAGAAAGCAATAGGGTTTACTACATAACAGACTCTGATGTTTTGATTAGAATACTTAAATATAATTTTACAGCTATTAAATGAGTATGTATATGAAAGAACATATGTATGTTCTATTGAGGATAGAAAAGAACTCTGAATTTTTTCTTTAACTCATTTCACTACATATAAAGCTTACCTGTGAAGGCTGTTGAATATCTGGGGGTTTGGGTTGTTTTGCTGTGCTCCTTCATGTATGTATACCTTAAAAATCCATCCAGAAGGATTAAGAATCTCTGACATGTTAGAGTTGTGATTAGGTCATAGTCTAAAGCCATGGTCTTAAAGTCATTTAGTTTGGCACAAATGTCAGCAAAGGCAATTCCTCCCTTCCTCATGCATAGGCAGGGCTGCCCGCTCTTACTGTGTCCTTCATGCTCCCTGTAGCATTTATGAAGCTAAACCATAGACTGAGTGAAAAACTTATAAAGAGAAAGTGGGTAGCTTTCTGAGTGCCATTATAACACCATCAGGACTGAGCAAAGAGCTAGGTGGTGGTCTTTTTTTACAGGGACAGAAACTTTGACACATTAAAGATGAAATCTAGTAATGGTGCTGGTTAGGTGCATAGTGAACAGGACAGCCCAGTCCACTGAACGGAGGAGAAATTGTTTGTTGTTGTTTTGGTGTCGTGGGTGATCTGTGTTAATTTGGACTCTAAGGACAAAACTTCCTAATTAACAAAGTCTCTAAACCCCACTGTTCCTAGGGAGGCGATACTCTGTCCCTTCCACCTGCCCTGGGCTGGAAGTAGGCACACGCTGGCTGAGGGCCATGGCCCACTTACCGCTCTTCCCATCACCACTTGCCATTTCAGAAAGACACAGGGCCAGGTGTTTTTCATGCCTATAAATGCCATGTTTTTCATGGTCTATAAATGTCCCTCTGTGACAATAAGCAGATTATGTTTAGTTCAGAACAAACTGATGGAGGATCGAAAGGTAGTTTACGTTGTTCTTTGAGTCAGTTGTGAACCACTGTTTTTAATTTACTGCTGCCTCAAGGTACACCACGTGATCCTCATCCGTTGTGTCTGCCTAGCAATGTAAAAATAATTTTCTCTAGTTTAGCACTTTCTTTTTTGTCCATTTACTCTTGAAAACTTAGATTTCTAATAGTTAATTCAGCAAAGTTATATTGTGATATATGAGGGAGGGGAGTCCTGGGCAGAAACAATCAGGAAAGAATGAAACATTGCTTAATTATATTTATATGGTTGACTTGCGGTGTTGAGTGTTTGATAATTTTCGACATAGTCTCTATGTATGAATTATTAGAAGTTACATTTTTAATATATATGTTGATAGATGTTTCGTTGTTCCCAGTGAAGACTCAATTTCATTGTAAGACACAGAAATGACATAGACTGGAATGTAAAATCGTTGTAAGAGTAACAATATGCAATCAGATACATATGGTTTAAATATACTCATAATATACCTGCTAAAGCATTTAAAAATATTTAAAATATTAAAAATATTATTAAAAATATTTAAAAATTAATAGTTACTTGCTTTGTTACTATTGTAGCATTAAGCATCTTAAACTTAGCTGGCATTAATGAACTGCTTCTTAGAGTTAAGTGTACTATTAAGGAGGAAGTTAACAGAGGATGTTTTATGCCAAAGTCATGAAATTAAATGGAATTTTAGACATTTATTGGAGAATGTGGCAAAGCTGTACATAAAATAGATGATAGCAGAAGGAGTAGAATTTAAAATGCCAAGAGAAAGGAGGGGGCAAAAAGGGACAAAGTCAAGAAATGATATGACAAAGTTAAAAAATTATATGAAAAAATTGGTGCATGAAACGCAAGAAGATGGCGGAAGGATTACAAGAGTGGATGAGTGTGTAAAATTGCCCAATTTCCAAGATACTTAGAGGCTGATGTGCCATTGTCAGAAAAAGAAGCTTTTGTAGATGGTCGTGTGTCTAATAATAATCTGCATCCTTAGTTGCATGAGTGCTTACAAAAATGACCCATATCCATTTAGAATCCTAAATGGATTCAAGCATTCTTGTTTTTTAGGCTGTTTTATGCTTTTGGAATTTTTACCCGTTGTGATGAAACCTAAATGGAAATAAAACTAAAAACTGCATTTAGAATGGGCTGAAAGGGAATGGTTGATATGATGTAATGGAGCTTGAGAATAAATGAATCAAAATGAGAACCAAGAGCTTAAGTGAGCATTTAGCTGTGCAGGCAAAAAGGATGAAAATTATCTTTAATGTGTAGAAGAAGCAGCAGAAAGATTTATTTATGACCTGGATTAGAAAGGCTAGGGAAAGGTGAAACAAAAATGACATTTTTATTACAGGCTTGAGTGACAGCGAGGACTGGTGATGCAGTGCTTGGGTGAGAAGACAAAGAGGTCAATTTTGACCATGCTAAGGCGGTGGCATGCCAGCTGGGTGAGATGTCAGTGAGACAGCTCAAGTAGGAGATAAGGTAGAAGAAGAAAGGTCAGGAGTGAAGAAGTTAGTCTGTGATTTGTCAATAAAGCTGCTCGTATATATTCTGTTTAGTGAATAGTTTTATTAAGCCTGTATCACAGTCATAGAAAAACCCCAAAAGCCAGAGGGTTGCTAGATTTTTTAATAAAGGGGGCATTTACTGCAGGTTTCATGACTTGAAAATGAATCGGCTACCAAAAGAAGTTTTTCTCATATTTTCTATTATGATAACACTGAGTTTGATTTATGTTTGAATGGAGACAGTGATCCATTAAAATAAATTGCCTGAATGTTTGCCCAGCAGATCAGATTGACTTTCATGTGTGAAATTTAGTGGGTTAGACTTACAGTTAGACTGACAGGTTGCACTAAATGGAAGAGTAGAAAAACTATATTGTGTCATTGCTGCACTCTTTTCTTACCTCCCTTCTTCTAATGTTGTACTCTGAATCTGCTGTGTCACTCTCAGCATACCGTTTTAGTCCATGTCAGATATCCAGAGAAGACCTATGTTTTCTATGTGATATAGTCTATATTATGGAAAACTAAAACAGATGCTTTGCCAAGGACAGAGAAAATAAACTGCTTAAAGAATGTGATGGTGTAGTTGGCTTAGTTTATATGTAAATGGGAGCAATGTTATTTTAGATTAGTGAAGCAAATTGCTGAAAGGAAGTTCATAAATATTGGCTTTTGAAGACTGGAGTCTGAATATTTAAGCAGGAGAAGGTTTTGTTTTGTTTTTCTAGAGAAATTTGATTTTCTGAATGCCATATGAAAAGCCATTCTGTTTGTTTGTTTGTTTGTTGTTTTCTTACTGAGGACAGTTGGTTTTCAAACTGCCTTTTAGGATTTTCTTATCTTTCACTGTAATCAAACCTGCTGTAATTTCTATTAATGCATTACATTTTTATTTGTCTTCGTTTTCCTTGTCTGCAGTGGTAGAGCAGTATCTTTTGCTTGGAAGAATATCAACAATTTTTCAGTCACTAATTATTTTGTATTTGGTTATATTTTATCTGTGAGAGTATTTTTAAGCTGATTTTACTGGGGTAGGGGAGCAGAGTGTTATTTTCTATAGGCATTTGTAAGGGTAAAATTTTTCCCAGTGTACTGATGAAGGTGCTGTCTTCCAAAACCTACGTTAGAGTGTGTCCCAATGTGTGTCTTTGTTGGTCCACTGCCGAGCATAGCAGTGTACTTTAATATTCTCTTTCTCCCTGACTTCAATTTAATTTTCCTATTTCACCAAAGACTATTTCAGACAAGAACTTTACATGCTGGCAGAGGTAGTGCTCATTTTATGAAAATGAGATTTTGATTTGTCATCTGCTGGCACTTCAGTTCATGGCTCTTGAGGTATTCAAGTGCTCTACATAAGCAGAGTCTTTGTGGAACTAGGGGACACCCTGAGGAACTGAGAAACAATTTCTCATGGCAGCATCACCTCAGTCAAGAGCAAAAAACAGTGTTATTTTAATTTTTACGTATGTACTTGGAAGGAACTATTTATAAACAGGCAGTATAAACCATTGGGCGAAGACCAGGATAGTTGGAGATTTCGTGCTTATGACCAGATTGTCCAATGGTAGTGACTTTAGTGAAGACTCAGCCAAGTATACCCAAGAGTTAGGATGCTGATGTCTGTGGAAGAGATAGTAGTAAAAGTGTGCACAGGGGGTGACATAAAAGAAATGGGAAAAGTACCAGGGAATAATTAAAATATTTTGTTGTGGAGACTGAAATTCTTGAATTTCTCTATGGTTATGCAAACAAAGGTTTAGTGGTATTAATTATGATGACAGATTGTTAGAAGTTTCCATTTTAGTGCTTGCTGTGCAAGATACAATCTTATACTGTAAGCACATACAAGTATGCTAGTAGATACTAATTTCCCTGAAAAATATTATTAGTTGTTACTTTTTTTTCAATTAAACAGTTTAGGGATGTTTTGTACTCTACAGAGTATGCTCTTTGTGATACTCGACAGTATGTATTGGCAGATAAAAAGTAAATTTGGAGATCTCCAAGGTAGATTGAAAGCAAATTAAGTGAATAGAAAGTGGGTTGTGATATGGGTTGGCACAGATGAAAGCAAGGATTTAAAATAAATTTATTTCCCTCTCAATAACAGGAAAAGAAGTGAAGAAAAGTAGTTTTGAACCAGTTTAATGTATGCAAGAATGTGACTTTGAGGCACGTTATCACAGAATCACAGAATGTTAGGGATTGGAAGGGACCTTGAAAGATCATCTAGTCCAATCCCCCTGCCAGAGCAGGAACATCTAGATGATGTTACACAGGAAGGCGTCCAGGCGGCTTTTGAATGTCTCCAGAGAAGGAGACGCCACAACCTCCCTGGGCAGCCAGTTCCAGTGTTCTGTTACCCTCACTGAGACGAAGTTTCTT
>VWYH01009633.1:804898-969810 GCA_013399365.1 Pampusana beccarii | reverse complement strand
ACTCTCTGGCTTCTTTCCTTCAGCCAGTTCACAGTCCACCTCACTACCCAATCGTCTAGTCCACACTCTCTCAGTTTAGCTGTGAGGATGCTGTGGGAGACTGTGTCAAATGCTTTACTGATATCAAGGTAGACCACATCCACTGCTTTGCCATCATCTATTCACCTCGTTATGTCCTCATAAAAGGCTATGAGGTTGGTCAAGCATGACTTGCCCTTGGTGAAGCCATGTTGACTGCCCCTAATGACCCTCTTATCCTTGATATGCCTTGAGATGGCACCAAGGATAACGTGTTCCATCACCTTTCCAGGGATGGAGGTAAGGCTGACGGGTCTATAGTTACCCAGGTCCTCCTTCTTGCCCTTTTTGAAGACTGGAGTGAAACTTGCTTTCCTCCAGTCCTCAGGCACCTCTTCCATTTCCCATGGCTTAGCAGAGATGATGGAGAGTGGCCTAGCAATGACTTCAGCCATCTCCCTCAGCACCTGTGTGTGCATTCCATCTGGATCCATGGGTTTATGGATGTCCGGATTGCTTAATTGCTCCCTAACCCAGTCCTCATCAACCGAGGCAGACTCTTCCATTGTCCTGATTTTCCCTGAGGCCTCAGGGGTACAGGGCTCCTCAGGACAGCCTCTGGCAGTGTAGACAGAAACAAAGACATTCAGTAACTCTGCCTTCTCTGTATCTTCCGTCACCAGGGCACCCACCCCGTTCATCAGTGGGCCTACATTGCCTCTAGTGTTAGTTTTATCTGCCATGTATTTGAAGAAGCTCTTTCTGTTGTCCTTGAACCCTCTTGCCACGTTCAATTCTAAGGAGGCCTTAGCTTTCCTAGTTGCCTCCCTACGTCCTCTGACAACAGCCTTATATCCTTCCCAAGTGTCCAGCCTCTCCTTCCACGATCTGTAAACTCTCCTCTTCCACTGAGCTTACCCAGCAGTTCCTTGTTTAACCACGCGGGTCACCTGGCTCCCTTCTTTGACTTCCTACGTGTCGGGATGCTCTGATCTTGAGCTTGGTAGAAGCAGTCCCTGAATGCTAACCAACTATCTTGGCCCCCTTTACCTTCAAAAGGTACCTTATAAACCTCTTAATTAATACTGATTAGTTAATCTGAATATATTGTGAATCATAGTGCTGCAAAGAACCTATCTGTGTGGATCCAGGTCTCCAGACTTATCTGAAAGGAAAGGAGAAAGAGGGAGGGTGGAAAGGCAAGATAATGGAAATATCAGAACAAAATTATTATTTTAAAAAGAGGTAAATGGAGTAAAAGTATCTTGAGTCAGAATTTTACATTGTCTTCTATTCGCTAAGCTGTTAATGTTGCCTTTTTTGAAGTCCTAGTAAAGCAATATTGCCTTTCCAAAGTGCCAGCAGCACAAGCCAATACATGCATATTTGCCTTTAACATCTAATTAACATAATTCATTTCAGGTTCCAGTTCAGAGAGAAAGTATATGATATTGTTGTCTTGCTCCACTGGTATCTTATTTCTGATAGCATAGGGCATGTAAGGAAATGAATGCCACTTTATTAAAGGTATTTCCAAAGAAGCAATTGCTTCAATGAAACAAAACTTTTTCTAAAGTCAGACAGAAGTGTTTCTCTTGAATGAGTCTTAGCTGTTTTAAAATTATACTGTCACAATGCCTGCATGGTAGTCACTCCTCTAGTGGTCCCACGTTGAGAAAAATGTTTAAATGAAATGTGCAGAAATACACCTGATTATTTAGTCACGAATACACAATTCACGTGGATTCAGCCTTTTGTTCTACCCTTATCTAATTATTCATCCTTTGCAAGTTAGTTTGGTCATTATGGTTTACTGCTAGGAAATCAGTTGTCCATGTCTATAAATTTCCAGTTGTCTGTTTCTGTCCAGCTCAGGCATATTTAAGCTCTAGTCTCTGAAGATTTAGGAATTAGCAGTTTAGTTATTCGGTCCACGTTTTCAAATTCCTGCTGATGTGACTGAATTCAGTGTTTGAGATGTTTTATTTTCTTGCCCAACCGAGAGTGATTATACAGCAGTTCTTCTCTTAGGAAAGGTCACACCAGTTATGTCAGGCACATCCATAACTTTTAAAATATGTTTATAGCTGGTGTCCCTTGTAGTTACAGGGAGCATGATACATGTGTGAGCATCTGATTGTGCATCTGACAGATACAAAATGCATGAGTACCCATGCTGGAAACTGCAGACCTGTCAAAATACTGGCCAGTTAATCTGAACTTTTAGGATATTAATATTTTGACAAAATGAAAGGCCTTTTGTTTGAGCTGAGTGTTTTCTCTCAGGAAAGTTCATTGCATTGATAGGAGAAAATATGAATGTAAATTATTGCTGGGCTTTGGTTTATGGTGCTATCTGGGTAGCTGGAGCTCCAGAAGTTGTTATTGAGAGACATGGGGTTTTTGTGTTTGCTCTTGTATGCAAATGTTATTTCAAGATTTGCATCAGAATTTCTAAGTTTGGATGGCCTTTCTGAGACATAAAACCTTCATTGTCTTCTCCATATCTGTTGTGCTTTCCTGGTCAGGACATTTTTTAGGAGCTTTTATCTCTTTTATCTATTTTCCTACAATAATACTCAGAAGCAAAACGTGAAATGCACACTCCTATTTACTGTACTTCATATACTAAAGGGCACTAACAGCTTCTCCATTTCTAATAGTTGAGATTAATGGTCTGGGAGCATCATTACAAGCAAAGTTTTCCAGTCTCAAAATATTCGATTTAGCAATTCGAGTTCTCTGCTACTTTTAGCTGTATAGCAGATAACTGCTGACCTTAAAGTATGTTCCAGAACTAGTGAACAGATTAAAAATATACTGTAAGAGATTTTACTTAAAAGGAGAAACCAAGGAGGAAAGTGGAAAAAAAAAAAGCGGGCATGATATTCTTTTTAGGAGTGATCTACTTTTTCAGATTAGGGTTTAGATTATGAGGTAAACCCCCTTTGCATATCATGCTCTTAATAAAATTTAATGCAATTTTAAAATGTATTTTGTCTGAGACTTCAGTTCCACATGAATATTAAAAATGAGATTCCAGGTCTTGCCTCAGATTCTCTCTTTCCTCTTGCTTGTAGGAATAGGGAGCCTGTCATGCTCTGGGAGGAGCTTGCTGCCAATACTTTAATTTTTCATAGGTTGTTGACAGCATGTAGACTGAATAAATACCTTTCATAAAGCATACTCAAAAGGTTATCAGGGTTTACAGAATAACACCTTCTTGCAGGCAGTCTGTGGTCCCCCTACCCCTGTTGGCTATTTTCCTCATAGGAGGCTGAAACAGAAATAGCAGGGCTAGAAGGACTTGGCTTCTCAAAGATTCACTTCCAGCATCCACTGAACTTTCTGAAATAATCCCAGTTCTCCTATTCTGTTCCCTCCCATGTTCTTTAAGTCCACCACTGCAGTGCCCTGCATCTCGCTCCTCTGGAGCTGGTGTGGAGTTCTGCATGGGCCCATTAGCCAGGCAGAAGTGAGCGTTACTTTCCTTCCTGCATTCATCTTGGGGCTGGGAATGCCAACATTATGATTTTTTTTTACCTTTGACCCGAAGATTTGCAATCTCAGGAGCTGTAAAAATGCAATAACTTTCAATCTTTGTGTTTCTCTTCACACTGGACTCCTGGTTTAAGTATGAAACACAGGAAAAAGCTACTAGCTTTGGTCCCAGAAAGGCTCGGAGGCAACAGTATTCCTCTCACCTAGCAGGTATTAGAGCTTCACTCTGTGGAATATGGGCAGGACGGGGTCTTCCAGAGGAGCTGCTAGTCCCAGCATCCCCCTGCAATGACAAGGCGGCTGCTCGCTGCCCCAGACTGCAGCTAGATGCCAACGCCTCATCCAAGGGAGCAGGGGAAAGGGTTGCTATTAACAACCATAAAGACCTTTATCAGATCAGTTTCAGTTTCAAAGGGCTTCTGCCACTCCCCAGTATCTTCATGAAAGCTGGCATCTTCTTCCTTTCCCCCAAGGAGTTAACATTTCACACAGGTCTGTCTAACCAAGAAGCAGACAAGGTTGAAAGTCCTTACATTGTTTAAGCTTCACCTTTACTGGTGACCCCAGGAGGATGAATGTGCTCTAGGGGGAAGCTGAATATTCTTTGAATCCTGATTTAAATTTCTGCCTTTGAGAAGGCTCATTGGTGGTGCAGGATCTGCAAATCCGTACTAATTGATCCTGGGCAAAAGCCAAGACATTTTTATTTCCCTCAAACTAGAATCTCCAGAGGAAAAGAATTCTGTCAAAACTTTTGCCTCCAGAGGCTGCAGTCCATGGTCCCAAAATGCTTGTTGCTTCCCAGCTTTGCAGTGGAAAGCATCCCCTGTTTTGCTTTGTGCACAGAGACCTTGCCTAGTACACCCTTTTTGTATTTCACAGAGTTTTAAATTTGTGAGAGGGCATTTACTGTCTCTGTCTGTCATGGCAGATAGAAGCCTGAGAAGCCTGGAGGCTGGATGAACACAAAGCTTTCACCAGGCACCAGTTTGGGCTTTTCTTTAAGTGACCAGCACTCAGGTCTCTTTTAGCTAAATCGTAGCTGGGCAGAGAATTTATCTGGGAATTTTACTTTCACACTTAACACGCTTTCACAAGATGAGTTATGCCAAAGCCGTGATCTCAGGTCAAATTTTAATTTTCAGACAAGCAGAACCCCAGGACCTCTTCCTGCCTGCCCCACTGAACATACGTGCCTGACTGCTGAAACTTAAATGCTAGCAGTGTCGGCTCTTCTTGGCCAGCTTTAATTCATGTTTATGTGCAAGCTGAAATACTGTCACTTAGTATCTGAGAATCTAAAGGAACAGGTTTTAACCCTGTCCCTCTCTCCTCTTGACTGTGTGATCACTACTGTTCCAATCCAGAGTAAAGGTAAGCAACTTACTTTGAATTTTTGTCCCTACACTGTGTACTCAACAGCCATTGACTCACCTCTCTGCTATGTCTATGTAACATTTTTTGTGTCCTTATTTTTAAATTGTGCGAGTGAGATTTACAGAAGTGTATAGATCCATCCTATTTCATTGCATTTGCAAAATTCCAATCAATTTGCTCCAATCTGGGAGCAGAGTTAGGTCAGAAATGTGTACTTTTGAGATTACCACCTCAGATCTGTTGCATTTTTCACAAAGCAAACACGTATTTCATAAAGCCTGAGGAATACATAGCTTGGTCAATTTAATATTGTTGAAGCATTATCAGTAATCTTCTGCTTCCCATCTGTGATTCTGAACTCTGCATCATTATGTTGATATTTCATGCTCTCCACTCCATTAACATTTAGGATGTGAGGCAGGGGCCAACACTTCTCCAAGCACAAGGAATTCAGCAAGATTACAGGATAGGCTTTTATAATGTACATTTTTGAAAGGTTCACTGAAATCTGAGATGCTGCACATACCTATGGGTTATTTTTTTTTAATTGCTGAAAATAATTTAGAAGAGAAGCTACTGTATGTTTTTTAGAAAGGATCGCTTCACAAATTATCAGTATTTTCAAGAAGGATGATATAGTTCTTGCACATCACTCACATTTTATAAATTCTTTTTAGTTTGTCAGTTAAGACTATAATTATTTAAGATCAGAATGCTTTTTAAGTTTTCAACAAAATTGCAATATAAAAATACTGTAAAGCCAATTTCTAATAAAGCATTATATATCAATATGAGACAAGGTTAGACTGAGTAGTGTATAAATGCTTCCTGGAAAAATTAGTGGGTTTAAAGACATGAATATCTACCGTCATGGATTTTGGAAAGTAATTATTCTCTAGTACACAGTCCTATTTTATTTGAAAATTAATATTTTACTTCTCTGCTTAAATATTCATTCTGTTTACTATTTCGACATTTTATGGATATTTTGTTTTCTCTGGGGGCTTTCTGTGCATTTTATCAGCTGAATAAATGAAGTAATTCACAAGCCAACTGCCTCTTGCTCTCAATGGCTTTAGGGGACCTTGTCATTCCCTGTAGCCTTTTCTCAGGCCCAGCTGTGTGGCTCTGAAATCACTTGGCTGGTAATTAGGTATTTATCAGATTGTTTCTGAAAAGGGATGAGACAGTTATCTGACACAATTATCTTTGAAAATTGAATCCCTCTTTGCTGGCCCTGCTGAGGACATTCAAAGGTACTGTGAATGTTTAAAGCTAAATGCCTTTGAAAAACCCTTGCTTTTTGAGATCAGGTATAACACAGGAGGCACAATGCAGTCAAGTGATTTTTTTTTTTTTTAACCTTTCAGGCACTGGATTTTCTTTCTATCAAATGTTGTTTCTTTCCTATGTGAATCTGTTTGGAAGTATTTTTGACAACAGCCAGTTTACTTCTTTAAACATCGACCACTTAATAGAGCTTGAACATTGACAGTATTTCTTACAAACCAACAAATTGCTAATTACGTCAATTACCAATGATAATTTTTTTACCTGCTCAAAAAGTGATGAGTACGTAGTTTTTAAAAAGCAGTTCGAAAACACCGTATTTCATATTGGCAAATCTGCCAATAGATACAGTAACCATCTTTTTCCAAACACACTCACTTGAAAGTCTTGGTAGTTGAGACATGGGTTGTTGATTTTAATATGCCAAAGGGCAAAAAGAGATACTACATTGGCAATATAAAATATGAGAAAGTTCTTGTTTCATTTAAATCATTCCTTGGCTATATTTTCAAAAAGCACAAACTTTTTAACATTTAGCCAGCTCTTAAGATTTGTCTATTGGAAAACACTGGGCTTATTCAGCTGTTACTGAATTTGTTGTAAGTTTAGATGGGAGTGCAAGCATATTCATATTATTTTGAAGAGAGCGCATTGCTTTTAACAAGTCCAAACCTCTTTGAATGAATCTATTTGCATTTGAACAGAAGATACTTAATTCTTGCATCACTTATGTGTGAAAGGAGTTTATAGAAATGAAAGGTGGAAGTATCTGATATAATAAGAGTAGAGTACCACTTTCTTTCTTCCTGTCATTCACAAATAAGAATATCCCTTAAGTGAACTTGCCTTTTTAATTTCGTCATACTGTTTTCTAGACTTGAAAAATGATGAGAAAATAATTTCATATCATACATGTTGCTTTCTTCTGAATAGGTATAGACTAGTATCTGATGCTTGGTGATCTTGTAATTTGGTTTCAGAATCATGTTGAAGTTTTGCTTGTTGGTTATTAAATCACAGTCAGAAAAAGAAAATCTTACTAAAACAGGGTAAAATATTTAAAAGATAGCAACCTCATTGATAATCCATGAATTTTGTTATAACTTTTATTCTCATGACTATGTTCAAGTTCTTTGCAGATGTACTACCTCAGTCAGTGACCCAGCTACTGACCAAG
The DNA here is from genome assembly GCA_013399365.1 of Pampusana beccarii. Classification (NCBI taxonomy): domain Eukaryota; kingdom Metazoa; phylum Chordata; class Aves; order Columbiformes; family Columbidae; genus Pampusana; species Pampusana beccarii. Next base: position 962,447 of record VWYH01009633.1, on the reverse strand, counting down.
AATTGTTGTTTTTTTCTTTACCCTCCCTGCATTATATTGAGTTTTGTATATGGTAGCACATCCAAATCTATCTCTGAATTAAATTAACTTTCCGCCAGGGTTTTCCGTGGTGCCATTGGTACAGGATTTGCTTCACATTTGCTAACTTGCCCTTATTAAGAGATGTTCCCTTATTATGCAAAAATGAAGGCCCAGGTTGATTAAAGGGGACACAATTTTGAAAAATATGAAACTGCATTTTAAAAAACCAATGCAAACAAACCCAAACAGCTGTCTCAAAAGTCTTGTGTTTTATTGTTGCAGGGAATGAGTCAGTTGAAGCTCCTGGAGACTGTAGTTCTGCTCCTTCGGCAGGCTGTTTTAATTATAGAGAAATTCGGCGTTCTATGAGCCAGAAGTATGCCAGGCAGCCTGGCTACAATTGGGAAGAACCCGAAGGGTCACTTTCCTCTAGGTTTGAAGCACAAGTAAATTTTGGCAGGTTAAAGATATCTCTAAAGCTATATCACCTCTTCCTCTCACACAAGTGCTTGTGTATATGCACACACAGAGTATCTTGCACTGTTAGGCATTTAGCTAAAACCTTAAGATCTTTCCTTCTCACTGTCTTGAATGGCTTCTTGAGAGTAATGGTACAAATATCTTCCCTTTTTCTCTCTCTTCGCACAGCTTTTAGCTATATCAGCAGCTTCAAAAAAAAAAAAAAAGGCTAATTAGCAGAATGAAATCACCTTCTGGATTTGAGGAAAGTTTTGTCCAATGAATTCACTGGTGACTGTTACCAATTATCTTTGGCCTCTGATTGCTCTCCTGAGAGTGACTGAATATAAAGTAGGGAACAAAACCTCCAATACTCTGGGTCTGTGCAAAATAATAGTTTGCAAGTTAGAATTGATTTTTGCGTTCCAAGGGAATAATCGGCTTGAACACAGCAAGCGCTGCAATGACAGGCTATGCCTTACAATGCTGCATGGCATATTTAAGTGTGAGTCTATCCGTACATTCTGCCTACCTGTGGGATCATAATTATTTATATTATTTATAGTTATTCCACAAAAAACTCCATCACAAACCTCCTCAACTTTCCATTTTTCACCATGCACTGAGAACTTTTTACAGGATTAAGTGATATTTCTAGTATTCTTTTTTTAATCTGCTTTTTTTTTTCTTTGAAGCCCTGAAAGACATGCCCAGCATACTTTCTCCATCCAATCAGCTTCTGCTCCAGGGCCATTTGATGTTGTTGGGTTTTCTAGTCACTCTTCACTACAGCTTCTGAGCGTTTTGTGACTAGTTTTCTGTGTGATGTTGCCTGCCCTCGTTCTGTGTTAGACAGTTTATAGTACTGCATTTCCTGAAACAGGATATGGAAAGCTGATTTTGATTCTGTGGTTCACAAACAGTGAAGCAGGATAATCACAGCTGAAGCAGGGAGTAGACAGTTTAGTCCAATGCCCTGCTAAGAGTAGGGTTAGCCACGGCAGGTTGCCCAGGACTGTGTCTTACCAGGTTTTACATATGCGATTGGAATCTCCATATTTATCTGTGCTGCCTATTCCACTGTCCAACCACCCTCACAAAAGAAAAGGTTTTTTTTCTTCTGCTTAAGTGGAATTTTTTGTTTAAATTTGTGCCTTTTGTCCTGTCACTGAGCACCACTGACAAGAGCTTGGCTCCCTCTTTTCCTTCCCGCCCAGCAGGTATTTGTCCACATGGATCAAATCCTCCTGAGCCTTCTCTTCTTCTGACTCAACTGTCCCAGCCTATCCTCATATGACAGATGCTTCCACCCCTTAATCATCTTTATGCCTCTTAGCTGAATTTGCTCCACGGTCAGTCCTGTACTGGGGAGCCCAACATGAGCCTCAGCCCTCCAGATATGACCTCACCAGTGCTGGGGAGAATGCAAGGATCACTTCCCTCCACCTGCTGTCAGCTCTCATCCCAGAGTAGCCCAGGATACTTTTGTCCGTCTTTGTTGCCAGGACACAATGCTGACTCAACCTCTTCTCCAGCAGGAGTCCCAGGCCGTTCTTGGCAGAGCTGCTTTCCAGCGAGTTGGCCTCTAGTGTGTACTGGTGCCTTGGGTTACTCCTCACCATTTGCAGGACTCTGGATTTTCCTTTGCTGAACTTCACGGGGTTGTCCAAGGTGTAGAGGGCCCTCTGGATAGTGGTACAACCACCCGGCGTTATCAGTCACTCCTCCCACTTTTATGTCATCTGCAAACTTGCTGCCGGTGTACTCTGTTTCACTGTCCAGGTCACTAATAAAGATGTTAAACAGTATTGGACCCAGTAGCAACTCTACGGATATACCAAAAGGGACTGTTCTCCAAGAAGACTTCTTGACACTGATAACAATTCTTTAAGCCTTGCAGTTCAGACAATTTTCAGTCCATTTCACTCTCTCCTTATCTAGCTTGTACTTGATCAGCTTCTTTATGAAGTTCTTAGGAAGACAGTGTCAAAGACCTCCTTAAAGTTGAGACTAACAACATCCATTGGTCTACCCTTTTCTACAAAACCAGTCATGTAATTGTAGAAAGCTTTCAGATTAAACTTGGTTTCCTTTTCATAAAACCGTGTTGACTACTCTTGATCACCTTGTCCTTCCATGCATATGGAAATGGTCTCCAGAATGGATTCATCCATAACCTTCTCAGGCATCAAGATGAGGCTGACAGGCCTACTCTTCCCTGGATCCTTCATCCTGAAGATGAGTGATGTTTGCTTTCTTCCAGTCCTCAGGAACCTTTCCTGATTGTCACAGCCTTGGAAGGCCACTCTTGATTAGATGTGAAGTGACATTGGGCAGCTCCGTCAGCTCACAAGGGTGCATCCTGTCAGATCCCAGGGGCTTGTGTACATGTCCAGGTAGTTTAAGTGTCCCCTTACCTGATCTTCCTTCACTGAGAGCAAGTCTTCTTTGGACTAGAACTCCCCTCTTGTTTCAGGGGCCTGGGATTCCCGAAGGCTGGTCTTTCCAACAAAAACTGAGATAAAAGAAGGCCTCAAATACTTCAGCCTTTTCCATGTACTTGTAGAAGTCCCTCTTCTTGCCACTCACACACCTCACCTCCAGGTGGGCTTTGGCTTTCCTAACCCTGGCCCTGCACACTCAGACAGTGTCTCTACATTGCTCCTGGCTCAGCAGGCAGAAAAGGCAGAGAGCAGTAAGCACTCAGTAACATAATTTGACACCTTGAGAGAGGCCAACAGTCTGGAGGTCAGGCAGGGGCAGGAGCCTGCAGAGCACTGTCAGTTTTCTCGAGTGACCCCAATTCACAGAGCAATTGGAAATCATTGTGTTACAGTTAATGAGATTATTTGATTTGGTGGTGTTTTTTTCATCTTTTTGCTTTCTCTTTACAATCCTTAACACTCCACCTCATGCGTCATGCTTTATATTGCATGTTTATTACATTACAAATTATATATATTGCATTATGTTCCTTGTGCAGAAATTATGTTCTGTTGCTCACTGTCTCACTTAGGTACTTCTCCTCCCAGAAAATGTATTTGTTAAAGTTCTCTCTTTTTCAAAATGAGTCTCAGCTCATATAGCTGGACACATGAAACAAATGTTAGAGATTAGGAGAACTTCTGGTAGAGAGATTGTTTATGAGACTGAGACTGGTGGGAGAGAAGATGTTTTTTTTGTCGTAAGTTTGGCCCCTCACACTGAGCTTTCCTGTGTAGGCAGCATAGTAGATGATATTTAAGGTTTATGCTACAGCTTATGTCGCATACCACAGTTTGTCAGGCTGATCCTGCTGTTTGGGTTTCTGCTGTAGTCTTTCAGTATGAGTAGATGAACATGGACACAGTTTTTGGTTGGGTTTTTTTTCCTTTGAATTATAGTTGGTGAACTATTCCTATGGTACTGCTTAAGCGGTAAGTATACCATACAGAGAACCAAGCCAGTTAAAATCTAAATAAGTCTGGTTTACATATAAATTTATTATGTGCCAGCTTAGAAATGTGTATTGAGCACATTCAATCTATTATTATTATTAATCATTATGATTTTACTCTTGGTTTTCTCACCAAATTAAAAAACAAACAACACCCACCAAAGCAAAACAAAACCCAAACCAAACAAACAAACAAATCCCAAACCAAACCCATAAAATAAGTAAAGTATAAATCTTGCATCATAATTGTCTACACTGATGTAACAACTTGTTCTAAAAAACCTAAATATTTTGGAATACTAAAAGATTAAATAAGGTGATATTCGTGAATGTCTGCTGAAACTGTCACTGAAAGGATCACAGCCCATATCCATAGATGCTCTTTACTGATAAGTACTCAAGTTTAAATAGATTTATAACTTTTTAGCTGCTTTGTTCTTAGTGAAGTTGATTTACTTTATAACAGAAAAGGAGCTGGCCAGACTTTTTTCCCCTAGTTCATCAACCTTCTGTCATTCTTGCTTCTACATGGAAACAGTTGAGACAATGTATGGCGGTGCTTCCTTCTCATCCTCCTGGAACTCCAAATAAATTTAGTTTAACAAAGACAGGATGTTTAAAATAGTAGAGGAAAGTTCTTAATTTCAGTGATATATGACTTTACTGATGAGAATGCACAGGAGAAGTTCAAAAGTAGTGCCAGTCTAAACAGAGATGACTAGATAACTGGGTGTCTGACTAATAGACATCAAGACTTTGTAATAAAAGGATTGGAAGCATGGGAAGATCCATCTACTATCTAGCAGGCCTCACAATGCACAATGAGCTTTAAAAATTTTCTGCGTTCAAAATGACTTAACATTGGTTCAAAAGGAAGATTTTCTATTTTTTCTGCTTTCAGTGAGATCTTGCCAGTTGACTCCAAAACAGCCTTTGGGTTCAAGGCAAATAAAAATTCTGTCTCATCCTGTGGGTAAACAATCTTCTTTAGCATAATATTTACCAAAATGCAGAGATTTTATAAAGGGAAGCTATTTTTACAAGTTCGAACCTTAATTACTTGACCTTTGTGTCCTTTTTTCTGCTCAACATACTGTCAAAATCTGGTCTTACCAAGCTGGTTACCATTTCTGAGAGAAGCAATATTAATGAAATTGTAAAAGAAAACCAGCCTTAGTATTGGTTTTGGTCTTGTCTTGGTGTCCTTGCTTCTGCTGCTGAATGCTGCACTGGCTATAGTGATAAATAGCACTATACTTGGGAAGTGGAAGAAAATAATTGATTAGACACTTTTGCTGCATTTACCATAGTGCTTCTTTCCCCTCTGGGTTTGTGCAGTTTAATTTGCCATTGATTCTTTAATGATGATAATGTCATAGAGGAGCTAGTGTTTATCTTCATTGTGCATGCTGGACAATGCATTGGACCTGAATCTTTTCTTGCACATTCTGGTGTAGATCTGCAGTCATTCCATATGGAGTTAAGTGATGTCTGAGGCCAGCTGAAGTTCATAGGTGAGTGCATCAACAAAACCCAAACCACATCTATTAATAATTAGGGCCAGTCCTTTTTCTACAGTATTAGTTTTGTATTTCAGACACTGAAAGACAGACTAATTGCAGAGAAGGACTGAACACAGAAACATTTAGCTTGGTTATGATAACCAAAAAGTTAAATGTTATGACACTGAGAAACTATTATATGAACAGAAGTTCTAAATGCACATGGTAGATACTTCACGGGCTTTTAGTATATACCAAGGGAAGCAGTGTTTTAAATTACCAGCTGAATCCCTTTGCTTGTGCTTGTGTAGGTTTCTTCCACTATAGTGAAGTACTTGAATTGCGGAACTGTGGCAGTAGACTATGATAAGAAATAACTTGTTTCTCTTCTGCTGAACTCAACTTCTACCAGAAAATTCTGATGACAACTTTTTCCACTTTATCTTTGCTGTTACCAGGGCTACTATTTCAGAAGAAATCCCTATACTCTGAATATAGAGAATTAGCCTCCTATTCAGGATAGTTTTCAAGTAATACCTACAATAATTGGTTTTAAACTGTAGAATAAAAAGCACTTTTTTTTTAATATTAAAATTATTTGGCTTCATTAAAGCCATTTTCACTTACATTTTCTGTAAGAATAATGTTTTTAGTAACACTGAAATAATTTCAGATTTTAGAATTAAATGTTATATTTCAAGCATAAACCACAAACAGAATTACAGAGCAGAAAAGGTTTTAACAAACAAGCCACAAAGTCATGGTCTGATCTCCCTGCGGAGCTCTGTCACATACAAAGCGACTAAAAGGAAGTCATTGTCTAACGATTAAGTAAATGGAAGAGAGGGGTATGGAAAAGACAAAACTTTGAATTAGCGCATGGGATGCCTTCACAGATAGGGCAAATATCATCAAGTATTTTGCTGAGATTCATCTTTCCCCCCTGCAATTTTATGGTTGTGGTGAGTTAGCCTTGGCTAAAGAGCAGAATTTATTGCTGATTAAAATAGAGTTGGATGGTGAGAAAGAAAAATAAAAACTAGAACATTTGTCCCTCTCCTGTTTTTCCTAGGCTTTACTTCACCCCTTCAACTCCAACCCCTCTACCTCTGCTTCCCCCTCCAGTCCTTATGCTGGAGTGGTGCACGGGGATGGGGAATGGGGGCTGTGGTCAGTCCACAAGGGCTCCTCTCTGCAGCTCCATCCTCCTCACACTTTTCCCCTGCCCCAGCGTGGTTACTTCCCACTGGCTGCAGTCCTTCAGGATAAATCTGTTGCTGTGTGAGCTCTGTGTGGGCAGCAGCTTCGTTCAGGGTACATCCACCTGCTCCAGCCTGAGGTTCTCCATAGGCTGCAGTGTGGATATCTGCTCCACTGTGGTCCTCTCCATGGGCTACAGGGGATTCTGCTCTGGCACCTGGAGCATCTCCTTCCCTACCTTCTGCTTTCACCCTGGTATTTTCTCTCCTGGGGCCTAGAGCACCTTTCCTATGAAGAGAAACTGGGACAGCTGGGTCTGTTCAGCCTGGAGAAGAGAAGGCTGAGAGGGGATCTCATCAATGTTTATACATATCTCAAGGGTGAGTGCCAAGAGGAGGGGGCCAGACTGCTCTCAGTGGTGCCCAACGATAGGATGAGGAGCAACGGTCTCAGACTGAAGCACAGGAGGTTCTATCTGAACATGAGCAGAAACTTCTTTACCTTGAGGGTTCCAGAGCACTGGAACAAGCTGCCCAGAGAGGCTGTGGAGTCTCCTTCTCTGGAGACGTTCAAGACCCACTTGGACACATTCCTGTGTGATCTGCGCTGGGTGAACCTGCTTTAGCAGGTGGGTTGGTCTAGATGATCTCCAGAGGCCCCTTCCAATCCTAACCATTCTGTGCGATTCTGTGTGATTCTCTTTTTCACTCTTCCCTCACTCCTCCTTTTCCTCTGCCTATCTGGTGTTTTACTCTTTCTTACACAGACTTTCCCTGATGCACCAGCAGCTTGGCTGACAGGCCCAGCTGTTCCCTGCAGTGGGTCTACTGGAGCCAGCTGTGTCTGGGATGGGCAGCTCTTGGTCTCTTCTTAGATAGGTCACCCTGCATCACCCCCTCTATCAGGACCTTGCCGCATAAACCCGGTACAGTTTGGTCCACAAATCAAATTCTGCCTCTAGCATGTGTGGCTTTAACTCCTATTGAGCTTTGAAGAAGTTGTGTCCTGCCACTGGATGGCAAGACTTAGACTTCTATTAAATCTCTGAGTCCTGGAACAATTTTGAAACTTGTATTAATGAAATTATTCTTTCACATTGACATGTGTTATGTGACCACATCACATTACAAAGGCAAAGTAAATCCTTAACTGAAGGTGTTATATTTTTGCTTGGTGAACCAAATTCAATGGGCTGCCTCATCAGCTTTGCATTAGAAACAACATTCAATCCTGTATTTGCAGGCAGAAAGTAAAGACGAAGAAACGATGGGAATCTGAGGCCAAAGTGGTAAATAGTTTTATAAACAAAGAGTGTATTGCTGTACAGAGGAAGAGATCGATATTCTAAAGGCCTGAAGTTGTAAATCCTCATTTTCAGTCTTGGAATCATATCATGAATAGCATTTAAAGCAGCATGTATAATAACAACCTTGGCTATTAATTGCTGTTAACTCTGCCATTAAGAACTCTCAAGCTGTTTGCAACAGAAGAGCAGTCATGCAAGTGATGGGGGAAATGAAAAGAATGGGAATGGAAGAAACTAGATTTTTTGTGTGAAGTGCAGATAAAGTAAGAAAAATGAATAAAAAATATTTTGTAGGGTAGTAGCAGCAGTAGGAAATAGAGTATTGTTATTTCTGACTGCTAAGACAATAGAAGTGCAGGTATACCACAAAAAACAAATGTAAAATGCAGCATGTGTAGGTGATTGAATCTGTTAATAGTTAACTCATTTATGCATTTTTGAAGATCCAAAAGTGTTGTATGACACCAAATACTCCCAGTAATGGTGCAACTCTCTTATCTGCAGTCATTAAATATATATTAGGTTTACAGCTGAAAATTCTTCGTCCCAGTAGACTGAAGAAGTCACTGACGGCACCACAGATTTTTTCTATGTTATGATTCTGTCTGCTGGCATTTAGGTAATATAGGAGTCATAATCCAAACTGTTCACCTTCGAGTATACATTCTTAACTGCGGTATGAGTATGAGAAGCAAGAAATGGGAAGTGTGGTTGTAATGTTATCAAGGTCTAACAGTAATTTATTGTTGGAGTAGAACTTCACGCATCAGCCTGCCTCACGTTTACAGTTGTGTTTGGTGGTCTCCAATTGTTGGTTAGGGTCAAGCAATTGTTTGCATCTAGTAACTTGACAGATACTTAAAATAGCTTCTCTTTTGTCATCAAGAACTTGACATGAACCCCAGATACTATGCAGTATATGGGACACTGAGTCATGCACGTTTCTGTTTGTGTTGAGATAAAGGCCCTTATTTCTAAAACCAAACAACCAACCCACCCCACCAAACCCAACTAAAACAACCAAAAAAAAAAAACCCAAACAAAACACTAAGCCCATTTATTTACAGATTCTGTCTGTTTAAAGAGATTGTCTAAAAACATCTTACTGTTGGCAAGTGTTTTAAGTATTTTCTTGAACTGGGATGGATTAAACCTACACTGAATTATCTTGCTGAACTGAGCAATTTCTTTAATCTGGGTTACATGACCCAACAACATGCAGCACTTTAAAACATATGGGTGCACTATGGGGCTTGTTGTCTCCTTTTAATATAATACATCTGGTTTGGGGTTGTCTGCTCTCCAAGGATAATGATTATTCTGGTTGTGGTTTTCAACTTCCTAATTGTTGGAGAATTTAACATCGTTTTAATAGCTAAAACTGTATTGAAACCAGCATACTTCTTAGAGTTAGCACTGGGCAAAAGTATTTGGAAGTACCTGAAGTGTAGCGTTAATTTGTTTGTTCTTATTTCATTGTGTATTGCAGGTAACATTTACGTTAGCGCTGCTGAGTTGGTGTAATGCAAGGAAGGACACATCATGAAATGGGAACATTATTCTTTTTTGGTCATAGTAGCTGTATTCAGCCTTTCCAGATGCCATCAGTTGCTGGGTCAGCTCGTTCCAGGTAGGTACCATTTATTTAAACATAGATATTCATGATTTTATGAATCATTTTTATGCTGTCAGTGTGAATATGTGCATGTATATACCTGAAGTATCCATGTATTAGTGTGTGTAGTCAAGAAATTTATGAGCATATCTGCATATTTAAAACCACAGAACTTAATAAGTGCTGCATTGCCTATGCTACAATTAATTACTTTTTTGTTTTCAATTGCAAAGAAAATATAGGAAAAGAATGGCCTGAAAATATTAGTAGGAGAAGGTAAAGGTGGCTATTAAAGCATTCCTTTGATTAGCACTGTTGGTGGAGGGAAGAAATAGAGAGTGCAGAAACAGACTTGAATTTCAAAGAGAATAGGAAATCCATAGAGAACCTTCCTGAAGAAGAAAGAAAATAGCAGCAACTGTGAAATAGCTGAAATGCAGTGTTTTCAGCGAAGTCCTAGAGATCAGGGGGTGTCCTGGTGCTTTTGTATGGCAAGTCTTACTAGTGCAGAGAGGAGTAGTAAACGTGTATGGAAATGGTGAGATGCCATCCAACTTTAAAGACAAGGTGGTGGTAAAATACGTAACTTGTATCACTTCAGCGAGCAGTGGATTTTTATTGAAGTAACATACAGGAAACAAAATCTGTTTCGTTGTGTTGCAAAAAGCTGTAAAAACAGCTTCTGAGTCATTCAGAATCATCTTCAATATTTCTTAGGAAAAACCCAAAGAAATTTTGATCAGTACTGCTGATAATGTACAATCTTTTAGCAAAATATGGGAAAACAAGATAGACATAAAAAAAAAGTAATGTGCTGATTTTTGGTGTTTGGGTTTTTTGTTTGTGTTTTTGTTTGTTTGTTTGTTTTGGTTTTTGTGTTTGTTTGTTGTTGTTGTTGTTGTTGTTGTTTTTTCTTTTTTTCTGCTTAGCATCTGAATAATGGAGAGAACTCTACTGGCTGGATTTCTGTGCATGCAGAATTTAGTGGATATAAAATTCTTCACCATATATCTGCGAGCAACTAGTTCAAATATAGACTACTGAATGAGAAGAGGAAGGAATAGTCTTTTTACTTCAGGGGTTTATTGACCTGTAATGAATGGTGGTTCATGGAAAGTAAATTAATGAAATATATTGATACATTTTTTTGTTTTTTTCTTCCTGATTTTGTTGGTTTAAAATGAGCTATGCAGGAGATGCAAAAAGACTCCAGAATGAAGGAAGATGTAACTTGAAATTATAATTTAAAAAGTTTGACCTCAGACTTCAAACATAATTTCAAAGCAATTTACCTGTCACAAAGACATCTAACACTCTTTTTAAAAGGAACGCCTGCAGATCCAAATGTATTTGCATGATAGCTACCTTCATCCACTTTCACTGGTTTCAATTTAGTCATAGTTTTGTAGACTCTACTAAAAAGGCTGTTTGCATTGTATTACTTTTCCCATCAAATTAGTTTCAGAATAAAATCACAGGTGGCGTTTTGATTTTGTCCCTGCTTTGTAATTTTCATCACAGACCTCAGACTTGAACCAAGAGATTACTCTACTTGGCCAGACACCAGCGTGCTCAGCCTTGCTGGCAGGGTGCCAGGAGTGTGATTATCACAGAAGATCAAACAAAGCAGGATTTTTATTTTTCCTTTAAGCGGTTCATCCCATTCATTTGCTCTTTTCATGTATTTTCCTTACAAAGGCATGTCTATCTTTTATTATTATTATTTTTTTTTAATGCACAGAGAGATACCCGTGCAAAATCTCAAACTTTTTCCTCCATTTAATAGGGAAAAAAAAGAAATAATGGTTCTTTGGAATTCTTCTGTATCCATAAAGATATCAATAGAGGAGTAGGTAAAAGCTTTTTGTGAGGATTGCCAAGAGCCCTCAGCAGCTAAAAACAGTACTACTAAATTGCGTTGTTTTATTTCCATTAAAAACGTGCTTTCAAAATAACAGATTCAATTAAATTATTTTTAGATCTCATTATTAGAAACCAGTAAAAAATGAAATTTTATGGTTTTAAACTCTCCAGTTCTGTCTTACCTAAACCAAAAAAAATTGTTCCAGCTTATTTATGACATAGCTTTAATTTCACATAACAAACTATCAGAAATGTGTTAAATCTTACTCTCAGAACTAAAATTCTCAACTTCAGTAAAATGTGATGAATTTTAATGGTAGTCTTATAACTTTGAGACATTTATTGTAGTTTGTGCTGATTCTTTTCATGTATTCTTGTTGAGTGTCAGTCTTTTGCATATGGGGTCCACAGGGAAGTACTGTCTCCCCTCTTTATTAAAATCACGGCTGAGCCTTTCATCTCATGTCATTACATCTTACCTCTAATTCACATATAAAATACACTTGCAATTCCACTACGGCTGTCTCCTGAGGCATAAAGTGTCTCTGCCTTGGCACATCTTTATTTAATCAGAGGTTGAACATTATCTGGGAAAGATATGATTTTCTTTCCAGTTGCTCTGCATATTTAAAAGCTAGAAAACTTGGTAGTTGATTTTAAAGTGCACTGATCTAAGAAAATATGGCATTAACAAATACTATATTATGTTTAGATGCATACATTGAGCTCTATGTTTTCAGCTAAGTCATTGAGGTGTTTTAAAGCTACCCGTTACTACAGTCTCAACAAAAATACAGAAGAACTGTACATCCCACAAGCTTTTAATAATTTAAACTACCTTTTTTTTTTTTTTTTTACATCCATTGAAGTGAGTGCAAGCTTTCAGATTTGTGTTCTGTTAATAAAAGCAGCAGGAGCACTCCTCATGGATTTAGTTAGGCTTGGGATCAGGGCCTTTATCAGAGAATATTGTGGAAGTGCCCTCCACCTGAACTGGAACAGGCGCCAGCTATGTGGGATCTAGTCAACCCCTGAGCTTTACAGAGACATCTGGATAAAGAAAGCCTTGTAAAACTATGGAATGACAAATTTTGGATGTTCCTGATAGATTACTATTTGTTTTTTTGTAACAGAATTCTCTATAGATCTTCAGGAGAGGAGGATGAGGAAAAAGCCTCTCTTGAACCCAGATTTTTGAGAAATTTTGATAGAAGCTTGTAGACCTTTGTGGTCTACAAGTGCTGCCTCTCAGTAACTGAGCAAAGACTGACATTGCCCTAGAAAGCCTGATAGATTTCAATCATTTTTGAGTAGAAAAAGATTGCTTTTCTGATACTTGCTTTTTTATTTTTAAATCTGCAAAGTGCATTGTTTCTCCAGGAAACAGGTTTCCTTTAAGAGATGCAGATATATAACAAAGCATAAGATATATATAATAAACATAGTAAAATGTAAACTTGAAAAATATAGTTTGCTAGTATAAATTTAAAAACAAAGAAACAAACAAAAAGCAACAACCATAAAACAACCCTCTCTGATAATAATAAAAGCTTATTGAAATCCTGAAGAGAGCCAGCCCAGGATTTGACCTCTTCTGGGGTAGACAAGAATATTTTAAATTTCCTTTTACCTGATACTTCTTGGCTTAGTAATGAAACACTACAGGCAATACATCCACTATCCTGGCTTGTCTGCCTGTTTAAACAGGAATCACTTGTTATTCATAATGAAACTTTTGTAAATTCAAATTGTCTTTTTTTCCACTGCCTCCAACTTGCTGAGGTGTAAGCAGTCATTTCTGGAATCTGAAAACTCTTATCTCAGAGCTTTTGTGAAGTTAATCATAATTCAGTAACATAAATAAATAAATAGTTTGGTGTGATATTTTTAAAAATCACTGTTAACTTTTCAGTACTCAAGACTCCGTGATCTAGCTAGTGAGAACAAGATTTTTAGCTGTCCCCTGTCACCTGCTTGTCAAGATACTGAATTTGCTGTCTGAATATGATACTTTAGATTATATGTGTGATTTCAACAAGAAATTCTACATTCCTCTGGTTACCCTGCAACTTTTGAAGGTACCTTGAGAAAATAGTTCCTAGCACTGAAAGATGGTCATTTGCTGCTTCACAGAGAGGATCGCTGTCTTGTATAATGTGATGTGTACTCATCCATTGTTCTGTGCTTTTTAAGTGCCTGAATGAATTTTCAGTCAAATACCTAAAATAAATCTCTCAGTGGTCTGGATAAGGCATTGTATACTTCGGGTGAGGAATTTAGCTAGTTTTATGGTTGTGCAGGTTTTTCTGAGAATAATGTTTAAAAAGGAATTGTTCATCCAAACCCAACCCATAGTTTAACTGTTGACTGTCTTTTGGCACAAGCTCGGAGGCAAAGAGAACTGAATGCTCAAATTCCATGTAAGCCCCTGATTGTGAGACTGTACAGGAAAAGTGAAGACCCATTGAGCTAGGGAAATTAAGTCACCAGTACTCCCTTGAAACCTGTCAGAGAGGAGGGGATAAGGATTGAAATTCCCTCAGCTGGGAGGTACTTGAAGATAGCTTTCACCCTTTCTGAGCAAGTGATCCAAGAGCTGAGCTCATATTTTAAAAATATGTGAGTTTTGTTGATTGTAATTTGCTATTGTTTTAAAGTAAAGTGATGTTTGTAACTAATTTGTGATGAGCCAGTAAGCATTGCAGAGCACCTGAACTGGAAAGCCTAGTTTATAGGTCACGGGGGAAATAAGGCAAAGGATACACGCCAAACCCAAAACTCATGTCAAGCTACACCTTCTCAGGAACAGAGCTTTAAGTCCCAGAGGAATGTTGGCTCCAAAGACAGAAGGACAGGATTTGACAGAGTCAGCTTTTTAAATATGGGTCCCTAAATTCCATATAAATTCCACATATTCTTTTGTTTAATCTGAGGCCAAATGAAGATAACTTTTAGCTATTTTTGTTTAAAGACATATGTATAAATATACAACTTGAAGTGTGTAGCTCTGATGTAGGAACACTGATAGAATAATGGAAAAAAATAGGTTAGAAGGCACATGGAGGTCATTCAGTATGACTTCTTTGCTCAGAACAGTGCTGTCTTCAGAGTTAAAACAGGTTGCACAGGCCCATGTCCAGCTACATTCTGAGCACGTTCAGGGACGGAAATTTCATATTCTCTTTAGACCAATCTCAAGATGAAGTTTTGCTTCCATTTAGAACCAGCTGGAACTTTTTGTGTTGCCATTTGTGACACTTGCATCTTGTCCTTTCACTATGCACTTCTGAGGAGAGTCTAGCTCTCGGTTCTGCAAAGCTTTCTTTAAGGTAGTTGAATACTGTAATTAGATGACTACCTTTGACTTCATACGCTAAATCAAACTGTCTTCTTTATCCTCTCCCAGTATCTCATATGCTCCAGCCCCCTGCCATCTTAGAGGCTTTCCTCTGAGCACTCTCCCATTTTCCTGTTTCTCTCTTGGAGTGAGTGGCCCACATCTAGATGCACTCTTCCATATGCAAACTCATGAATGACAACTGGATGGAATGAATCACTCCTTGACCTACTGGTTATGCCCTCAGTAAAGCACTCCAGTATGTTGGTATCCTGCTCTGGGTCAATAGCACACTGCCAGCTCAGATTCAACTGACCAACCAGGACCACAGATGGGTCCATCGTGTTCTTAACTTTCCATCGTATTACTTTTACCGTAGAAAGAATCATCTTGGAGGAACTGTTCTGTTGACAAACTGTAGTGGCAAGAAATACCATGTTTTGGTGCACATTCTCCGGTAATTTTGTTTACACAGTCTTTATGAAATATCACTCTTGACTATAAGTGACATTTTTGTGATCCTAATTTAATATAACTGCGACAAATGCATCTGTAAATGATGTGTAGCAAGGGATGATGATTTAATGTAGTGTTTCCAGTTTTAAGTGCCACCAAGTTTGTAGCCTGTAGTATTCAAGGTCAAATTCAGAGAGAGTAGACAGTTTAGGCCTTGCTGGGGTCAAGAATCATGTGCAAACGTGTTTCCATCATCCTCATACAATTAACATGAAACAGACAGAAAATAGTATTCAGTTCAGATCTAAAAAAAAGAGAAAAAGAAACAAACAAACAAACAAATCCAAACCAAATGCTACTCGCTTTTTGGCTAGTCTATACAAAGAACAGGCTCTATTTAAAAGTCTAAATAAAATAAAAACTAGAAAAAGAGAAAAACTGGCATCTGTGCTCTTGTAAAGACTGTGTTTGTGTTCATATCTGCCTCTTCCTTCTCTCCTATCCCTGCAATGTGCACAGGCCAGACTGTCACCTCTTGTAGAGACAAAGCTAAGATCATCTAATTTGACCACTGTATATTTGTATGCACGTGTGTTTGTATCAGTAAGTATAGATAATGACATATAATTATCAGTAACTCTTAAGACTGAAAAGTCATCTTACCTCATGTTAGATTCAGGTTAATATGTCATTCTTGCAAAATATTTTAAAAATATTTTTCCCTAATTTATATTCCTGTATTCCAATACTCATGAATTAATTCTAGATCACATTATGATATGATACAATGTATTTGTTATCAAGTAAACATTATGATCTTTCCATGGTATGATATTACCATTTATAATTTCCATGATGACTGTACAAACCGGATTACTTAATAACACAAGTGATAACCAGTTTTTGTTATGAGAAAATGGAAACTGTGTAGTAAATCTTGTATACTGTTTTCAGTTAATTTACCTACATAATGATCATGTAATTTATCTAGTGATCCATCCCTGCTAATAGAAGTAAAAATACACAACTGTTTTTGGTTTTTTTTTCCTTAATTTGGAATTTTGTGACTAAATTAATTCTGACTCTACCAGATATATGCCAGCTGATTTTTACGGTTTTGTCATTTACCCATTTTTTTTACTTTGACATCAACACATTTTCAAAGTACTCAGGTTGTTTCACGTTTTGTTGTCTTTTGGGTGTGACATTCGGTTTCCCCTATTGTGTTTGGGTTTTTTGTTTTGGTTTTGCTTGAGAGCATGACAAAGGTTTCCAAGTCCTATTAGTAGAGCTGTTGTGTCTTGAAAAAGGATATATGTTAAAAGGGGGTAAAAAAAATCAGAGCACGTGCCTTGCCTTATAGAGATTATCACTGTGTACACTGACGTCTTAATAAATAAAAAGATGGCCAGCTGTACTTCAATTCATGGCTTCTTTATTAGCCTTTAAAAAGAAATAAATAAAGCATGACGCTTTATTTAATTGTCTGAATAGAGGGAGACAAACCAAGGGGCACAGTCAGCTGCAAGACACTTAATGAAGAAATCCCTATTTTTAATCTAGCTGTAGAAGACACAACTCTTCTGTTTCATGATGTGGCCTTTGTGATGAACCTGGCTGGAAAACCACATGTGCTGCGCAGTCTTCCTAATTAAGTCATTAAAATGCACTGGAGCAAACTGAGTGACTTGTGTAGGCCGGTATAAGTAATTTTAGTTCCTCTATTGCTTGGTTAATAGAAAGTGGCACTGTTCTAGATTATGACTGATAGAGGTGAGATGCTACAGCTGTTATTATTGTGCCTGCAGGTAGGAGCCTTTATAAGCCAATTCGGTGCATGTGTAAGAAGCTACGCTTTGCTTTGTTTCCCTTTCTTTTCTCTTACTTTTTGAGGACATAATCCCAGAGGCACTTCTTCCTTATTTATTTATCTGTCTGTCTGTCTATCTATCTATCTATCTATCTATCTATTCTTTTATTCCCCTCTGGAAGCCTCCGCCTGTGATTTTCCTCAGAACACACAGATATTCTACTGGTTTTGGATGCGCTGACAGAGCATTCACCAACACTGGCCTCAAAAGCAAGGTTTTGGGAAGGCTGCCCGCTAAAATAAAATATAAACAAGAAGAAATAAATCCACCGATGACAATCATGGTCACATAAAAAATTTTGAGCATATATAATGAGGAGGGAAACAGTTTTTCAGATATGGGCTTGATTGGCTACAGCTAAAGATTTTGTAAATGGGTAGACCAGGTTCTGAAGCTTTTATTGGTAAAATTGTTGGTAAATACTCATTTCTTGCTTCACAAATAGTCTTACTTGAAACTCTAAGCTTCCTAGAGACAAAAACATGCTGATTATGAGAATGGCATAATCAGGTTTTGAGTATCTATCACATGCATTATAAACTTATGTTGAAAATCTTTCCTATTTACATACCTCTGTGACACTCCAAAGTTGACAGCAAGGTTAATATACAGTCATTTGCATGAAATCTAAGAATGCATTTGCTTGAATTCTTCTGTAAAGTCCATGTTTCATATGGTTAATGGAGAAACTGGCATAAATACTGTCTATCCATCTATCCATCTATCCACTTGTAGATAATATAAATAGAATTTTCACCCGAAGTTGTTCTACCTGTATTAAAATTAACAAGAATAAGTGTTTCCTTACATAATTCATCCATTATCCTGAGAACAATCTTCGATTACTAAAGTACAACACAAATGGCATAGAGTCTCTATCGAATCTAATATTTATTTAGATGATTAATCTGTTAGAGCTTCAAAGCAATTTAATGTCTTTAACATCAATTATAAAACTAATTTCAGTCATATCAGTGAAAGAATGTAACAATTTACAAGGGTGCTTTCACACGTGTGTCTACTCAAGGGGTTACTGTAGGCATATCTGCACTACCTAATTTATTTTCAGTGCTGTGAAATAGAATGTCTAGAGATGCTTTATTAAATATTTTAATAAGTGTCGAACATATTTGCACAATTTCTGCCTTGACAAAGGGTGATTTATATGCCCCGTATCTGCATATGCAGAAAAACAAACCTTTTCTCAGAGACTGCCACCTTATTTTTGCACAAACTAAACAGGAAATTACTGCCTTTAGTCTAATATGAATTTTAAATCTAAGCGGAACTAGTAAAAGCAAACAAGTCTTATGTTTTAAGCTTTTTTTCTCAACCTTAATTGTTGAGTTAGATTGACAGGATACATTTTTCTAAGGATTTATGCTATATCCATTATGGTGTTATCAGTATACCAATGTGTAGCTGACTAGCTGCCGTGTCGTCTTTATTCCAACTTTTAAAATATAATTTTATAAATGTTTAGAAAAATACTTTTCTCCATGGTTTAAAAATCACCGTCTATTATTTTGATCCACAGAGAAACTTATATAAGGCCCATATTCAGAGGAGCTGGTATTTTGTATTTGATAAATTAAATAGTATAAGGCTGCAGGTACCATACCATGACTTTCAGTAAGTTCATATTTTTGCAGGTACCATACCATGACTTACTGAAAGTTCCTATTTTTGTTAATAGAATTCAAATGTTTTTCCTGCATGAGCTTACTTATTGTACACTAGTTGTCAGAGTAACATGTCAAATATTGTATGTGTGCTACCACTAAATCAATCAACTCTCCTTCCTCTGTTGTATGAAAACAAAGAAACACCTATCCTTTACAAATGATTTTTGCTCAAGGCATTGTTATAGGCCACCACGAAGATAAAAGAGCCCTTAAAAGTACTGTGAAGCACATCAGGTTAGCCATTTACTGTTAAGTTTCCATGTTTAGACATTTCTTTAATTACATTTTGGGTGTGTTTTTTCTTAGTTTTTTTTTTTTTTTTCTCCCCAACATTACCCTAAAGGTAAAATTTTGAGAATTTGTTTTTTAAATCAGATCATAAATGACTGAGGTTTTAAACCTACTTCATTTTGACACACAGCTGAGGCGACCTCCAAGGTCACACTTTTAATATATGAAAATAAGAAGGCAGTTAAGGGAACGCAACAAAAGGATGGGGTTTTTTTCTTCCTTTCTCTCTCCTGTTTTTGCAAAATTGATCAGTTTTGCCCTTCAGGATTTTATTCACTTACAGTACTCCCAGTTCACAATTTCCAGTTCACTTTACATCCATCTGGCACTTATTAATACATGTATAGGTGTAAAATTAAAGGTTCCGCTTATGTACAGTTCCATTTCAGAAAACATATTTTGTTATATTCACTAACACTCATCAAAGAACACGGCACGGAACTAGCATAGAATCAATCACCTGCATTTTTAAAAAAATTACTTATTGTCTAAGCATTAGACTTAGACATTAATCTGTGTTTAATTGCTTAATCCTATGTTACACTAAAATTTCTGTGAGAGCTTAATGCTTGAAATTTGAAGCAAACTTAGGCTTCTTTACTGATTTGGCACGTAATACATAAACAAGCATCACAACTTTGAAAGACACAATACCTATGGCCACGTCTATTCATCGCTTTCTACCATCTCCTTTTGGCACGTCTTGAGTACTTTTGCTTAGGAGTGCTAGCTGATAAACTGGCTTTTATCTGGATATAAAATCAGGACTAAGCATTGTGCTAATTCAGAGTCAGATTTAGCAGATAGGTTAGAGCCTGTGGATGTTCACAACTACATCTTCCACTGAGGAAGATTGGGAAAGAATTTACAGATGTTTAGGTAAGAGCTGAATCATGTATTGGTTATGTACATTCTGTTGCCTTCTTAAACTCTTGTCTCCTAACTTGTACATGGATTCATTATTTTCCAGTTCTCATTGGTTTATTTCCTACATTTTACTATTTCATTTGCTTTTATCAGTTGTTTCTAAACTGTCAGAATTTTATCCTCCAGTTTTCAATTTGTTTACAATCTGAAATACCTGTGATTAGCTTTACTGTAAACTTTAGATTTACTTCAGTTACCTTTGCACAAAAAAGCTAACGTATCTTTTAAAATGTCAGCACTGATTCTGATATAGCACTCGTGAAAGGTTTCGTGTTTTTAAATTGCAGCTGTTGCAGGAGAGAAAGCTTCTTATGTATTAACTTTGTTTTAGCACTGGGGTTGAACAAGGCAGTTCAAATTAGTCTCAGAAGTTAATACGCAGATGTAACTGGTGTTTGAATTTGATGGTACTCTGTCCTAAATTTTCAAAATCTACAGGCAGTTCTGAATTTGAACTAAAATGCATGAAATTTAAGGCTGGGAAGAGGACAATAATTACTGACTAGTTTATCTTCCATTCTTTTAAAACACATGTTTTTCAGAATTTCTCTGTCCTTGGAAGGACTTGCACCGTAGAAAGGTCAAAATGTTAACTTAAATTCAGCTCTTTCCAGCATTCATGCTGCTTACCTGAATGGAGCTCCCTGCTGTCATGGCTTGATTGCTTCTGGGACTTGAGCTAGCTTATTTAAAGCTAGCCTGGGACCTTGGCTTTACATTGTGGTCTGCTGTTCTTTCACTGTCTGCTGTCTTTATTTCACAATGATGCTTTTCTTGTGAGACTTCATGATGTTTTATCCTATTGTAGACATAAAAAATTATCATATAGCTTGTAAATGAAATTGGCTTCGAGTTCCTGAATTTTTTAACAAATATTTTATCATGAAGGTTTTTGTCTCCTGTGGTTTTTTTTAAAGACTTTGCAGAGGGTGTTTTGAACATTACAAGAAAAAAGTTGTGTGCGCTTTAGCAGGAAAGTCTGAATCATCTAGTATTTCAAAGGAATTAAATACAGTGAGAAAAAGGATGGTCTAAGGTCAGTCAAAGCTTATTAAGGTATTCAGTCACTGTCAAGTCTGGCTTTGAGCTTTGGTTCGAAATATTTAACCTTTCTATTACTGCAGAAATTCCAATCAATCTGTGTTACAGTCACCTTGCAAGAAATAAGTGAAATCCCTGGGTCAGCATTTGCAGAACAGTCCATTTTGCTAATTCAGAAAGACTGACAGGATGTTGATACTAGAAATAAACCTGCTAGTCTATCTTCTTTTCAAAAGAAATACTAAACATGTTTAAAATTCATAAAAACACATTATTTCTCATTTTTTGAAACTGAAGGAAGATCTAGAGTAAAACTCCTTCCATCTAGGCCAGTTGTGTAAAATACTTATTCTGATAATTGATGCCATAAGCATTAATGTAAATAACAAAGCATAAGCAATATTTTTATACTACAGTGACAACATAACAAATTCCACTCAAGGGCCACAGGGCTCCTGCAGTCACCATTGTAACTTGCTAATGAATTGACTCTTGTCAAAGTGAAGAGTTAAGTGATCTGAATCATCTTCTACTGAAGCTTTTGTTTTACTTCCTATTTTGATCTTTAATATGTCTTCGTTCAGTTCCTTAGAGGTATATCATATTTCCTTCTTCAGCTGTAAGAGACTAGTTTGCAGCCTTTTCTTTGCAGAATTGTTCGTTCCTACCTCATGGATGTTTCTGTTTGCTCTATTTTTGGTCTACAGAAAAATTATTTTTTTAGCATGTTTATGCAAGCAAATAAAACACGCAGGAATAGCATGAATTTTTTATACTTCTGCAGTTACCTTTTCATTTCTTCTTTTCCTGTTCAGCTCAGTTCCAACCATACAGCAAAGTTCTCAATCACTTGGAAAGTTAATTTCAGTCTTCAGTAGTGATAAAGCAATGAACTTGACTATGTGATTGATAGTTCCTATTATTAGGACCTACCTTTTGACTAGCTTAATCATTTGGATTACAGTTTTCCATGTTTCCAGGTGAACCAAATTCATATGTATGTTTAATGCAAGAGAAATCATTCACATTTTTGGGTTTTTTTTGTCTTTTTGTTTGGTTTTTGTGGGGGTTTGTTTTTTAAGAGTAAAAAGGATAAAAGGATTCTCTTTTGCCCTTATTAGTACATGCTTAACATTTTAGAGCTAGAACTTGAAAATGGTATCTTTTTTCAGCTCTTTGAAAACATAAATGTGCTCCAGTTGTATTATTCCATGAGATCTCATATTCAGCCACTGATGTTGGATTTAACATACTGATGGAGTTTGCAAAAAAAAAATCTTCCAATATTCTTAGATTAGTAACGATGAGCAAGACTTTCCCTGTGATCATTGCTCCTGAAAAATAGGAGTTGGACTTCGGTAAAGCAATCAGGAAGGTTACCTCAATCCTTTGTTCTCTTAGGGTGGTGCCAAATAGATTTCCAGGAGGGCCTTCTGAACAGAAGAGACAGTCTGGTGAAAAGAATGTAGGAAAAGAGTCAGGGGATGTTTGTATTAAGGAATAAGGAAAATAATGAGATTCTGTTGTGAAATTTTACCTGATGGGGAAAAAACGGAGTGGCGCAAGAACAGGAAGAAGAGGAAGGAGAACAGAGAGGGATTGGTGCAGAATGACTGTTTCTGTAGGCACAGCAGTCCTAAGAGCCTGAAAACAAATGTGGGCAGTCTGGGTCTCATCCTTCACTACCTTGTGCTTTTCACTGTGAGGTCATATGAAGAGATCTCTCTTTGTCTTCTTCCAACTATAAGGTAGAGAGTAACTCCTAAAAAGGAGGAGTTGCTGTATTGCCATTCATACTGGGATCACTCTGGTGACCTGCCAGATGATGTTCAGGAGTTAGGAAGCACCCCTGGACCCCATATGTTGATTCTGAGGCTATGTAGTTCCTCATGATGAAGGACAGAGAGTTAGACAAGGAAATGCCACAGCATGTATTACAATAAAAGAACATCAGAGTCACAAAATTAAATGTTTAGGTTATCAGGAATTCATCACCAATATTTAAGATAAATGAATGAGCGTTTCCTGTGTCAGCTGAGAACAGCCACACTCATAGCCTGTTTGCTTCATATTATTGTCATGTTTAGTATAACATGCAAGCTGCAAGCAGCTCTGTGTCCACACTGTCAAAACTTCTTTTGTAACCATGCTACGTGTACTGTGTTATTCTGTGTGAATACTAAAACTCTTTTTCAGCATCTAGTATTGTCCTCTTTTTAATATGATTCAGCTTATCTGATAATGTGTGTCTGCACGTTAATAAATTTAGCCAATCTTCTCTCATTTTTTTAATCCTCCTTCACTAGTCCACTGATGGAACTTTTGGCATGTAAAACATGAGAATTCAGAGAGATATGAAATTACTATGAGAACTGGGCTCTATAGAATAAGATCTAGATTAGTACCCCCAGATATCTATTGCCCATCAGCACATGGTGTGCCTTAGAATGAACCCAGTACATGTTGGGGTTTGGGCATATACAACTAGAGGACATGGAGGGAAAAGAAGAAAGGAAGAAATGAAAAGAAATGAGGAAGGGTGTAGAGGGACTGGAGGAAAAAATGAAGTCACTGCTGAAAGCATTTCAGAGTGTATTTCATAAAGATCAGGAATTATCATGGTGGGAGAATGTGTGAGAGACCTGTGCTTTGTTAGATTTACTGCTTAGGGAACAATTTATTTTCCTATAGAATCCCCCTGTCTTTAAGTGCATAGAGCTTCTGGCCTGCAGTCAGGGTAACATCGTAAAGAACTGCTGGCTTTATATTGCCTTTCTTGTTTACTGTGCAGCCTCAGAGAACTGGCATCCGTCCATGCATCTGCCACAGGTTTCTTAAGTGCTGCTGCAAGAGTCTTCAAACAAACTGCCAGCAGGTGGACAATAATAGTCCACACCTCATTTCATGAGTCGTCTGATTTGACTCCCAGGACCACATTTTCCATCACGTCTGAGCATTCATCATTAGAATTAAACACAATCACGTTTTTCACCACAAAGGAAGATTATTAAAGTGTGACATATTCTTAAAAAATAAGACTTGCCACATTTACCTGTACCACGCTGGTGGAAACTCCAGGGATTATGGTTGGTAGTCCTCAATTCTTTCCATCTGTATAATGGAAGAAATATCACCTTACATGAGGAAAATTACATTTTTTAGTTATGAAGTTCTGATGTTCTGAGAGTATAGTGTGCTGTGATGATGTTAAGATAGAAAATTCTCTTACATGGTTTTATATTCTAGCATATATACCGATTCATAGGCCTGATTTTTTTGTTTTGTTTTGTTTACAGGATTTGGGGAAAAAAAACCAGCATGTACTTACCAACAATTACGTTTCAGTACTACTGAATGCAACTTCTCAGAAACAGTAGCCTAGCAGCACTGTAATTTTGATCAGCAAACTTAAGAAACACACAAATATTTGCCAACAGAAGAAATAATATTTTTGCATAACTTATTGAAACAATAAGTCATAGTTTTCTTCATACACACTTTCACCTTGTGTTGTCTAGCACAGTACAAGTTTGCAACATATTATCTCTGTGCTGACACTCAATGTTCATTCGTGCAACTATCACCACAGATACAGATATCTGAAGCTGTAGATACTTGCATCTGAATTAATCACTCTGGTTCTAAATACTTTATAGCAAATAAGGGAAAGCCATTCAGAGTATCAATTTGTCCTAGATGCGTTTTGGTGGTCTCCCTCTGTAGTTGCCTGTTCTCTCCCCATATTAAAGGAAGGGTATGGATTTACCTTTGGTCAGATAAATCCTGCCCTTGGTGTCTGTTAATTCTCTTTTGACAGCTGAGCTGCCTCTAGACTAAACAGCGCATATACTATTGTTTATCTTGTAGATGTTCGTCCTATAATTATCCAAAGGTATGAAGGCAATGTGTACTGTGACTGTCTTGTAGCCCTTGTGTTCCTGTTCGCTTTCCAGGAAAACTAAAGCATAGGGTAAAGGCCTTTGGTGTTTGCCTGAAGGATAGGTCAGGCTGAGGATCTACTGCTAGCCCCACTAATTTAGCTGTAGCATGGAAGTCCTTGTCAGATTTTAAATGTGGGGAAAGTACTTTTCCCAACCTATTCTGACAGAAGTGCCAAGCTATGCAGAAGGCTTGTAGCTCTAGTGCACAGAGTGAGAGTATTTGAGGTTTACTGGTATTTTCAGAAGTAAGCGAGGCTATGGGAACAACACATTTCCTGGCGTTGTTTGGACACTGAGCTATCAGAAATGAGGAATTTTGAAAGCTTTTGTGAAGTCTTCAGCATCCTTGCATGCTCTTGGAAGGCAGCCTGGAGTGAGCCTGCTGAAGAGCTTGAACCATGAGTCACAAGCTTCAGCAGCTGGGCCAGAGCATCTCGGGTCTCAGAAGGGGGAAAAAAAGATATGCTTAGAGTTTTACCTCCAGGCACAGTGCCTGAAGGCTAACCAGTCTCAGGAAACAAAAACTCAGCATTGTAAAGCCCAGGGAAATAAATTAGGCAGTAGTTATGGGGCTCTGAATTAATTCCAGTTTACGTTAAATGGAGACACCTGGGGCAGGGTCCCGCTACAGCCAAGGTTAAAGTGGGCTGAATTATTCCTTGAATTACCTATATCTCACTATTGACTAAAGAAGGAACCAATAATGATAGCTGTTGAGTGTCTGATGTATAAAATGTATCGAGTCCTTTTTTCTCATCTAGATGCTGAAGAGCCTTCTTAGGAAATAAACCAGCTACACTCTTCAGGCTAATAACTGCATTCTCATTTTCTGTTGAGATATGAAATGGATGCTATGTAAGAAACAGCAGCAACATTGTGAAGCAGCCTTGGCATCACTTGCTCTTACTAGAAAACAACGGAAAACAACAATTACGGAAACAACAATTTTTTTTTACACTTCTCAGACTCTCCAGCTTCTTCAGCTGTCAGTCTCTGAAGAGAATTCTGAATTGCCTTATTCTGTTTGTCCCAGAATGTGTATGTAGTGAGAAAGCATTTGATTAAACTGCAAACGATTTCTTTCCCTTCTTGGGATGGAAAGAACAAAAAAGAAGTGCTTAAGGATGTAATTTAAGGGAATAACATAGGAACCACCAGAGGAAATAATTTATTACCAGGCTTTGCCTTGAATAATAAATAAAACATTGGTTCACAGCTGTAAAGATGACAACAAAATAAAATATTGCAGATAAGCACTGTGACCAATGTTCAGCCTATGCATTGAAAGAGGTATTCTACCATGTGAATAAACTTTACAGGGTTATGTATACAGAAGAAAAGAATGGGAAGAAATTAATATTTTACATAGAATTTTTATCCTGACATTTCTCAAACCATAGAATGACAGACTCATAGAACGGTTAGGATTGGAAGGGGCCTTTAGAGGTCATCTAGTCCAACCCTCCTGTCATGAGGTCTTCAGGTCAGGTTGCTCAGAGCCCTGTCCAGCCTGGCCTTCAGTGTTTCCAGGGATGGGGCATGTAGCATCNAACAGGTCCATGTCTTTCCTGTACTGAGGGCTCCAGAGCTGGATGCAGAACTCCAGATGGGGTCTCACCAGAGCGGAGTAGAGGGGCAGAATCACTTCCCTTGACTTGCTGGCCACGCTCCTTTTGGTGCAGCCCAAGGTGCAATCGGCCTTCTGGCCTGCAAGTGCACATTGCCAGCTCTTGTCTGAGCTTTCATCCACCAGTGTCCTCAACTCCTTCTCTGCAGGGCTGCTCTCAATCCCTTCATCTCCCAGCCTGTATTGATACTGAGGGTTGCCCTGACCCAGGTGCAGGACCTTGCACTTGGTCTTGTTGAACCTCATGAGGTTCGCATGGGCCCGCTTCTCAAGCTTGTCCAGGTCCCTCTGAATGGCATCTCATCCCTCAGATGTGTCAGCTCCACCACTCAAATTGGCGTCATCTGAAGATCTATAATTTGCTCTTTAAATGGACATCCTCCTCTCACCTCTATGTATAATATCCTAGTTTTGCATAAAGCCAAAAGAATATTCAGTTACTTTTGAATAATCAACATCTATTTTGAAAGTTATTCAGCATTTTCTGTTGTGAAAAATTCTAATAATGAAATAACAAAAAATTTGATTTCTTCTGCTAAAACAATTAAACTCTTCCTGAGGGTATGGTTCCGTGTGCGCTTTCCTCAGTGGCATTGATGTTTTAACAAGTTTTTACTGCACATGCTTGTTTCTGCATGAAGTTCAGTTGTGCTAGCATAACCACTTGTGGTGTTATGGAGTAAACCATACCAGTAAGATTATTAATTTACAAGGCAGCCTTGTAAATGATTGCATCTTTATAACTGAGGTAGTGGCTTTGGAAGGACAGACAGGACAGCAGAATACGACGGGTTTTTTCGGAAGTGGTGTTGTTGTAAGGAACTATGTGTACATGGTGTATGAGAGATACGTAACTTGTCAGAGCTTCCTTGGCAGAGGCCAGGGGAACAGAACACCGCAGAAGTAAGAAACAATCTTTCCTCTTAGGCTATGTGCATTGCAAATGTAAT
Organism: Pampusana beccarii; assembly: GCA_013399365.1. Lineage (NCBI taxonomy): Eukaryota > Metazoa > Chordata > Aves > Columbiformes > Columbidae > Pampusana > Pampusana beccarii. The sequence continues at coordinate 934,919 of VWYH01009633.1, read as the reverse complement.
AATTTTGTGAGATTTTTTCTTTATGGTAGTTAGAAAAGGTAATCACAATCTTTAACTTTCAAACGGCATTCTGAATTCTGTTATGCGTTGCATTTTTTTTTAATCACACTTGGTGCTTAAAGGTTATAAAATATACATAAAAATAAGTATTGGGTACACCTGATCAAATCAAGATTGTTGCTTCATGGAAAGACCTCCAAAAGGGTATTGAAAAGTTTTATAATAATTAAAATAACATGCTTTAAAACTTTAATTGAACTAATTTGAATTTAAATTGAAAAAGAATACATAGGAAGTACTACATTTTGCATGCTGCTTGAAATTCAAATGTCTATCTATGCATTTCATAAGCATGAAAGTAAACTTTCGTATTCCAACTTTGCAAGCATATCCCAATTTTGTAATTTGTAGGACATGCAGATAGTATTTGCATAATTTTACATACAAGCATTTTTTTCCCACAACATTATTTCAGGTCTCGATACCTTGATTTTCTAATCTTCCTCCTACACTTTCAGCCAACTGGAGAATGTTTAGATTTTCTCAAAATTGCTCCTGATTTGTCACATGGATTATCACAGACCTGTGATATTTATAAAACCCAGAGTGTCTTACTGAAAAAAGTTAGAAATGAAAATTAGAAACCTAATGTTTTCTATACTTTTTAAAATAAATATTTGGTGTCCTTTGGAGTCTAAAAATATTCCGGACTTACTCCTGGAATTATTGTGGGACCAACAGAAGTCACAGTCCCTTACAATTAATTGCTGCTCATAAATTGATCTTATCTTCTGATTAATAACTAAGCCTGTTGATGTTAGTGTTTTATTGCTCCTGCAATTTTACATTCTTTGTGAATTATAGATGTAGTCAGCACCCGATGTTGGAACTTCAGTAAGAATATGCATATTATTATTGCTCTGCTTTTGATACTGTTTATTAGACAAACTTCTGCATGAATGATTTTATTTGTCTATTATTAAAATCCTCATTAATTTGTACATATAGGAGTCGTTACCTCAGCATGGTTCAGATATTATCTCCATGTTAGGGCTGTAATTCAATGTAGTTGTTTGCTATAGAAGTGAGCATCCGTACCTAAGGATAAGAAATGCTGAATTACTTATTGATTTCTGAAAATTATATTGCACAATTGAGTCAGCAAATTTTAAATTCTCATTTGAGTAAAGGAACAATGATCCCAGCTTATATGCTGATAATTAAAAGAAGGAGATGGATGGGTTTTGCTACAGATAACCTACCGTTTTTTGTGTCTCAGTTGCTGTTTTCTATAATGGTTTTGCGTTTTGTTTTTGGGGTAGTGAATGCTGCTTCAGCTGAAATTTATGCAAGCATAGAAAGTCCACTGAGTAATACATGACTTTTATTATGGGTTAAGTATATTTTGAAAGAGAAGAGTTTCTGTTCTGTGAAATAGCTGTGTCCAAGGCTTTGACATAGCATGCACTGAATGGAAGAGCACATTACTTGTACCCTGGAGCCCTGATCTCTGAACTTAGCAGGGACAAAGAGAGCACTAAATATCTGCATTTAAGGCATTACTAGTTAGGGTGGACGAAAATTGCTAGGTAAATAGCTGAGAGGCGATTACTAAACATGTCTGTGAAATTAGTTGAAGAAATGCTGTAATAGGAGAGAGAGTAGATGATGCAAGTCCTACAGCTCGCATCCTTATAGCAGCATTTGTGGCACACGCACGCTTGCTGTCAAAGTGAAAAAATAGACAGTAGTGAGCAGCTCCAAGATGAGAATTGGAGCTGTAGCCCAAAGGCAAGAGGAAAGGAGAAAGGAGCCCCAGGAATAATATATTTATTTTCCAAAAGAAATGTGAAGTAAAAAGAATGTTAACTAAAGGATTCAGCTCTGTGTGGTGACATGACTGGTGACATGAATTAACCTCCCAATGTGCCACTCAGGGAGACTTTTTAGTGCTCACAGTACAATTCAAACATGTCAGACAGCCATTGAGTCTTTCTCAGAAGTCTCTAAAGTCACTATATCTCTTTAATACTTATATATCAAAATCCAGCAGTAGTTCAGGCAACTACTGTATATTCAGACAAGTGTGTAAGAAAATGTAGGTAGTCACATATGAAATATTTCTAAATAGATTCCTTGGGTAACAATTATACTAGTGAGTTTATTTGAATTTATTTGAATTCAAAATAATAAATTGTATACTATCTCAATTATTGCCATGATAAAGACTATAGCAGTTTTTTAAAAATTATGATAAAGAACTAGGGGTTAATATCTACTGTTGAATCTAAACAGCTGTTATATAAGGCCAGCCCAAGAGGAAGCAATATGATGAATGGATATTACTGTAGTTTATCCCTGTAAAATAAGACCTATGAATTTTACACCAGGGTTTGTCATAGAGAGGCTCATCCAAAAATAAAAGGGTTTATTTCTTAAGAGAAATTGGTAAACAGGTTGGTTGCAAGAAAGTCAGACATGATTTCAAAATACTTCTAATTTTATTTTATTTCTCATTTGGTAGAACGTGGTGACTGTATATTATAGTTTCAAAGAAATTCTGGAAGAAGATAGACAATAGCCTGATAGTTACCTGCCTTGCAGGAAACATCGTGTTTGTGTGCTTCTAATGTAGAATGCTATAAAATAAAGGTTAAGTTTCCTTTTGCTGGGAATTTTGAATTTTACCAGATTTATTCTAACTTCAAACCAATTTTTATAATACTGAACTGCAATTACTTTTCTTCATGCAGTTCACAAGTAGTTTTTCAGGAATCTTTGACAGATTGAGAGAGAGAATAAGTAAGTTGTCTCTGTACATAAACGTAAAACAGATAATATTGCCTAAGCACGTAGTCTACGTATTATCACATATTTGTATTGGTAACGAAACAACATATACACACAATTTTGCATTTGGAGAATAGATGTTGACATGAGGAGAGTCCCCAAATATGTGAAATGCCCCATCCATCATAGTTAAAAATGATACCTTTTATATCCTCCAGAAGAACCATTTCTGTGCTTCTCTTTAATGTGTGGATATTTCTTTCATGTGCAGTGATGCTACCTTTATATTCCACTTTTCTGGTTTATATGTTTTCTGTTCTTTGAGGAGTTCTTTGCTTAGATTAGATTATATTTGAAAAATTTAACAAAAGATGTAGACATAATACAAAACTTATGTCAACTGTACTAAAAATTGACTTTTTAACCACATAAAAATAACTTTAGACAGGTCAGAGAAGAGTACATAATTTCTCAGTTTTCTCTGAAATAATACAAAATGAGTTGATCTGGTGCGCCAGAGATGCAAAAAATCACTGTTCTGATTACTGAGTTCTGATCCACTCAGGTCAATGAAGGCATCATTAGTATACAAGGCCGCAGATGTCTTCTAGGACTTTACATCTAGAGGATGAATTATGTTGGAATTAAAACAATGTCATTGTAGGTAATCTGGTGAAAGTTAGCAATATGGTAAGGAAGTATTGGAAGTTCATAAACAAGTAAATCTCTTTTAATCTATCCTACATAATAAATAGATATTCTCCTAGCTGTGTTTTTGGAGAAACTGAATCAGCAATGAGGAAGACTTACGAGTCAGAAAATGAGTAAAATCAGAGGTTTTATCAGGGTTTTATCGTGCCACTCAGCAGGACACCGTTGTGACATCGAGGTTGAGAACTGTTTCCTGAGCTTTTCATATAAATCACAATTACACAAATAGGAATTTCCTGATTGACTCTGAAACCAAGAGCAAGCTTCAGAAATGAACTCACTCTAAAAGATACCAAATTACAGGATGAATGCTTTTTGTTTTGGTAGACTGCGGTAGCAAAGTGAGATGAGTTCAGATTGGGGGGTAGCCAGATGTAATTGAACAAATCTGTGGAGAAAGTGCTTTCTACCTTTGCTTCCTTGTAAATGCAGTGATGGATAAAGAAGAGGCAGGAAAGACTAAATAAAAGGTCTTTTATCTGGACACTTGCCAACTGTGGAGGAAGCACAATACAGTGGAAAGGTATAAAAAACTGATTTACAGAAAGTAGCAGTGAAGTGCTAGGTAGTACCATAGTAATATTGATCACTCAATCTAAAACCAGGAAAGACTTAGATACGGAAAGGACGTCTGTAAAAACACATGAGAATGTGCCATAAATTACTTTTACATATCTATTTCTAAAATGTTCACTGATATATAATCTATATGGTTGTTTTAAAAATATATTTTATTGACAATCTGAGGATTTAGAATGTGTTCTATTATGATTCCTGCTAATACTGTCCCGGCACACATTTCTCACGGTCAAATAAAAGGTACCAATCCGTAAACTAAGCTACCTAATTACTGTGGTTAAAGGTGAGGGAGAATTGGCATATTTGTAAATGTTATTTGTCATACAGCTTAAAAGTCGTATCCTTGTATTCTTTTGGTCCACTGAATCGGCGTGAAGTCACCATATGAAAACAAATCTCCTTCCAAAATATATTAATGCATTATTCATGTTATCTTAATATTCACATTTTTCCCCCAGATGATATCAAAACACAGTAAAATGACAAGACATTTACGGGCAGTCTTTCTGTTCAAATGTGTAACATAAATCAGAACACAGTACCCAGTATATGTTTTTGAGGAAATTATGGTTGCATCAGGTATCATTAAAATTGGGGAGGGGAGGGTGTACATACGTGTATGTGCACACACAGGTGCACAAGCCCTCCTTGACACCCAAAAGCAAGGTTGTTTTTTTCCCAAGGAAACCAAGTTTATGTGCCATCCTGATTATCTAACAGCTTGCAGCCAGTGTGGGCCATCACAGGATTGTAGAATGGTTCAGGTTGAACAGCCTTTGGAGGTCATCTGTGCTACCTCCTGCTCAAAACAGGGTCAGCCCCCAGGTGAGTCCAGGTTGTTCGTGTCTGTGTCCAGTCGCTTCCTGGAAATATCCAAAGACTGAGTTTGCACAATCTGTCTGGGCAACCTTCTCCGGTGTTTGACTGTCCCTTCGGGGATAAAACTTCTCCTTGTATCCAGTCTGAACCTCCTTTCTTTCAAACCCTGTCTGCCATCTCTCATTTTCCCTCCACTCTAAAGGGCTTGCCTCCTTCTTAATGGATCACGACTTTTTTGTGTACCACCATGATAACATAGGTTCATCTGTAGGGTCACAAAAAATGTTACTGCAGCATTTACAAGAGCAACAAGAATCAATTAAATACCTTTACTGATAATCCTTTTTAATGTTTAAATGGAAACTTGTTATATGACTTATTGAAATATAATTACTGGTCACAAACAGTCATTCCAAAGTGGAACAGTCATATCTGAGAAAGATAATGATACTTTTTTAGTGATTAATCCATGCTTTTAATTTAAAAAAAAAAAAACATACAATGTATTTGGGAGCCTGTCATATTGTAAAATACCAAACTATCTCAATCCACGTTATTTTTTTCATTAAAATAAATCAAGTAAATGCAGAATTACTACTCAGCTACCGTGACACACTTTCTTACATTCATGCTGTGAAATTAATTGTGTGAAATACTACCTCTTTCAGTTTACTTACTGTGGCCACTCTAACGTACAGGGTGGGAAAGGCTAATGGGATGGGCTCTTTCATCTGTTCCTTTTAACTCTAGGACTTAAAAGGACATTTCAAGTGAAAGATGAATGTAGTCACAGGGTTCAGGATGTGTCTGTGAATGGAAAAGGAATTTTTTTTTTTCTGCCATGTCTCAGGCTTGTACATCATATTGAAAATTTTGTTGTAGTAATTTTAATCTATTTTTCAAAGTTAATCTTCAAATAATTATCTCAGATTCCATGTAGCTGTGTTTAATGCATATTATGTTGCTACTGGTTCTATTTCATGTGATAGTGTACGAACAGAGAAGAAAGTTGGATCTTCATATGAATATTTGTGCTACATATTTGACTCATCTGTGCTCTTAGTGTATGTAGTGATTCAGATTCCAGCTTTATGTCTGTATTATTAGCAACAAATGCTTGATAGCAAAGTCTATTTAAGAGATCAGCAAGAAAACAGCTGAGAAGTTGAAGTGTTTTCAGATATTCTTGTTGAGATGCATTCAGGTGTTCAAAATTACTGATGTGGATAAAGCACCTAGGAAAATTCATAAAGTAGCTGGGATTCATAATTTGTGTTTCTCTCTATAAGTGTGAGATGTATATATAAGATGTCATATTAGATTATTTGAAATGAACTGTCAAATGCAAGTTAGTTCAGCACTTTCTGTTTTTAATGAATTTTAAATAGCAAGCAAAGAAGAGTCTAATAGTGGAATAAGGAAAACATAGAAAGTACTTCACAAATGACACCCCAAGCCTATTCATATATATACAGATATACCTATGATAACTAAGAAACTCAAGTGCTCAATCGAGTGGAAAAAAATAATCCATTTAATGCATTTTGGAAGTATATATCACATTTACTAAAAATAAATAAAAAACGAGTATTCTCACATTTGAAGGAAGTGCATTTGTTTTTTGTTTTTTGTGGGTTTTTTTGTGTTTTGTTTTTTTTTTTTTGTCTGGGGGGGTGGGCATTGTGTGGTGGTGTTTTTTTAAAGTTACCTCACTGATTGGGGAAAGTATGTGTCATCCTGGTCCAAGGCTTACTTATATCAATGTACTGGTATACCATGCAATCTGCTAGAATTAAAGTTAACACATGGAGACAATAGGCTGGATTGGACAGGAGTGGAAAAAAGAAGAACACTGCAGCTGAGAAGTACCCTTTTCTCTGATTCTTCTTGTGAGAGAGTAGAGAAGGAGGGGAAGGAGAGCAAAAGAAAAGAGCAAAGGTGGGAGTAGCAGTATAGAACTTTACACTTTCTCATGAAACAGTTTAATACCTGTAGTACATCTAAGCTAATTAAATGGACTGCTTTGCAAGGAAGCAAACACCCTTGCTTAATACCTAGGTACTTGCTTAGAGGTAGCAATTATCGGCTGGGAAGGCCCAGGTACCTACATTCTAGTGTTAGAGTCCATATCTGAGCAAGGGAATAGGTAAAACAACTTTTTTTATCCCATAGCACTTACTGTAAGTAGATATCAATAGAAAGTCTCATGGCTATTCAAGTAAAAGCCAAAGGGAGGGAAATAAATTTTGTAGTAGATTAATATTGTCAACATATTATGTATAAGTATTTACATACACTTGAATTTTGCTGTGAAGGGATTCAAAAGGGTTTAAATAACCATATAGTGAAGCTGGAGTTAGTCACATTCTGAAGGTATACAGATGGAATATGATTGACATTGAGTGTAACTCTTTTTAAGGAGTTGGCAAGATATTAAGGGAGGAAAAATAAGTGATTTGCATTGACACAACACATGGCTCTTCACAGAGTGAGTATCCCAAATCTTTAACGTAGTGATGGTTTGCAGCTTGTGCCAGTCATTTTAGGCTAATTACTTCTGACATGGAGATTTGTTTTGTATATAACTGATAGATATAAAATGTTTGGGGGTTTTATGCATGGGTTTGTTTGTGTTTTGTTTTCCCGTAACCTGCTTATTTGCATCTGAGGGTTAAGATTTTTATATATCCCTGTGTGAGCAGTGCCAACCGCCTTCTACTCAGTAGTTACCTGTTTCAGCTGCTGTTGTTTTTGTTGTAGAAGGCATCTGGACAACAGTGTAGAATATTATAGGATTTTCATTAATACTGAAAAGGGAGTGTATTTGAGTAGACAGCATTTACCGACGATACCGAGTTTTTCAATATAATAAAAACAAGAGCTGACTATGATGAACTGAAGAGAGATATTACCATATTAAGTGACTGCAGTAAAATAGCAGATGAAATGCAATCTAGATAGATTTGAAGCGATGCACATGGGAAATAAACAATTCTAACTTTACATATATAATGATGGATTCCTAGCTGGCTATTATCACATGGAAATGAGATCTTGGAGTTATGATTGGTAGTTCTATGAAAATGCCAGTTCAGTGCTCAATAACAGTCAAAAATAAGGCAAATCAAATGTTAGGTGTTATTAGGAAAGGCATATAGAATAAGGCAAATAACATTAATATACATATGTAAAAATCTGTAGTGTACTTCCATGTTGAATACTGTCAGAAGTTAGTTCTAGTCCTACCATCTCTAAAGCATGTTGTGGAGCTGGAAAAACATGAAAAATAGTGGATGTGACTGCACAGAAATACTGATCCATCAGATTAAGACTCTTCAGCCCTTGAGACAGACAGGTGAAAGTAGATAAGATCAAGATTTAGAAACCACGATTGTAATGGTGAAGCTGAGTTTGGAATGGTTGCCCACTAGCTTTTCAGATTCAAGAACTGGAAACTTTCAGTAATATTTACAGGAGAAAAAATTTTATGTAACATTTAGTCAGAGTGAGGAACTCCTTACCACAGGATGTCATGTCAAAAATTGACCAGAAAAATTAATGGAAGAAAAAGTGCTATTACATACTGAATGATACATTTAGCACTAAAAGTCCATGACCTGGTAACTGCTGGGTATAGGGAAAGCATACTAAGAAAGGAGCACTAGACCCTTCCTCCAGTACTGGACACTCTGACTGGCATTGACCAGTGGCTGCTGTCAGAGGCAGGAACTAGATAGACCTTGGCAGAGCCATTAATATCTAAGATATGATTTTAGGCAAGACATGTATAAAACCACCTCCCTATTTATTTATGGTGGAGCGTTTTTCTGTTTTGGTCTTTTTTATTTTTTTTTTTTTTCTTTCTTTTTTTTTTACTAGCTGCACAGCTAAATGCAAAGTTATGGACTTGGACTTAAAAAATAAGCCTGCTTTATGCTAATCTAGATACTTTTTTATTTTGATGTTAAGTAGTAATATACACAACATTTGTCGGAGACTGTCTATTTACAGTGATGTCTCTAAAACACCAGTTCTCCAAATTGTCAAGTCTACTTTTGCTTGTGACATATACAAGCTAACTAATTGCCTGATTTATTACAACCTACATGCTTAAATTTGTGCTCTTATCATAACCAAGGCACCAAAATAATTTCTTTGCTCTTCAGAAGCACAGCCTTCCTGAATAGTTCAGAGAGCTCAAACTTACTCATGAAATTATAAAAGTTCAACCTTTCTAGGGCTCACTCTACAGATTCGAGTTCTCCATTGTGTTCATGTCACCCATTCCCATACAAATTCTGTTTTGCATTTATATTAGCACACGCACTTGCATTTGATTCTGTTCAACTGAAGTCAATAGATACTTCACTTTTGACTTCAGTTGAAGCAGAAATGAGACACAAGCAACAAACGTTGCAATACCTGATTTTCAACTTGGGAATCGACTACATCTACTACATATACTGCAATTGCTAATGTGGGACCTGCAGGTCTGTAGTTTGCAACTTTATAGTTTAAGAAGTCTTCAGAGCTAGTACAAACTGCTAAGAAGAGAATTATAAAGCCAGTACCTTTAATTCACATTTATATTTCTCCCTGCCCCAAACTTAAAACCAACAAAAATTGAAAACTCTTTAGTTAAATTAAATGTTTCTTCTCTTCTGTTTGTAATTGTGTTCAATTGGTCTTAGGCAAAAAATATTTTATTGATTTAAAAAAAAAAAAAATTAGGCAATATACTTTTTTAGATACAACAAGAAGATGCCTTAGCAGTTTTACAGTTATATAACGAATTGCCGAGTAAATAGCAGTGTAGTCTTTATGAAAAAAGATAGTAACGGGGCAGATGAACTAAAAAGTTGTTCATGAGATCACAGAATAACAGAAATAATTTTTTTTCTTCCACTGCACATACTAAGTAAGACAAGCAGTAACATGAATTGATATGTCTATCTCTGTAACCCTTGTGTAGAGTTTCTTACGCCCAAAATATACATATAAGGGCCCTTTTCACATCAAAGGTGTTCATTCTGTTATAGCCCTAAAGGACTAGACAGTTTCTGCTCAGCTGCAAAGCACAGCCCAACAACACTGACAGGAGCTGCCTTTGTTGGTCGCTCACTGCACCTGGTCTGGATGTGCCTGTACGTTCTCTTGTGGCTCTGTTTCATTCTTTTTATGAAGGTAGAAGTGTACATCTCTTAATGTTACTCTATGTTTGTTCTTGAAGGATATTTGTGCATTGAATCCTCTCTGGGTGGGCTGAAGCCACAGTGGTGGTTCGGTGGGTGGCTCCTGCACAGATGAGATGCTCAAGCCACTGGCTGCTGTGCTTGCAGGGAGGCTGGGCAGAGAATGGGATGCTCACACAGCTTGGTTGGGCTGGTCTCTGTCTAGCAAACATTCTTTTATGAAATAAAACTCTTCTTCCTGACTGAGTAGTCGTGGGTAGTTGAACTGAACTTCAGAGTCTTCTTGACCACCGGCAGCTCTGGGCATTTTTGGAAGCATGGTTCCGGACACCAAGGGATCTTCAAAGCCAAATAGAGAAGGAGCATCATTTTTTCCACTCTTGGAAGAAGAACAAATTTTCACCACCTCCATTCTACTTGCCTTAATATAGGTCCCTGAATTTTTTACTAGGCAGATACCTTTTCCTGACTTTCACACCTGAAAAGTAGGACTGTACTGTGTTTTCTCACAGATGTATTATGAAGACGAACATATAAAGCAGTAGTGAGATGTCTTAGGTACTGTGCTTATTCTGGCCTATGGCTGCACTAAGTTACCTTGAGGTGGGTTTTTGGAGAAAGTATAGGTAGCATCTTCTCCAAGGTGAATGAGGAAAGATAAGTAAGTAGACACTGATTGTATACATCTGTATGAAAATGAGTTTATAAACAAGGCAGAATTCCTTAAATCCAGTAACAAAACTATCATTTGCTCACTGGCTTACTGGGACAGCTTAAATTGATTTTTTTGGTATTTTTTAAAATAAATGTTTCCTTGATAGACTTCTATATATTGCATTTTACTTTTAAAAAATGCAGCTTAGAACTCAAATTAAAACTACTCCTTCCACAATAGCAAACTAACAATAATCCCTGGGAGCAACAGATAGACAGGATAACACTGATGTCTGTACTCAGAAGATATATTTTCCTTCTAATAATTAAATATCAATGCATATCAGATATCTTTCTCATCTTTCTGTCGTAAAATCAATGGGAAAGGAACACAAATCAATTTCAGTCTCAGAAAATAAGTTGTCAGTACTTCAGGAATTAGTTTGTTATTATCTGCAGTGTATTTTAGAAAGAACAGTGTTTGTGACCCACGTTTTTATGGTTTATGTCTTTTTAAAAAGGGATATAGTGTCACTCAGAATGTCACGTATAAGTCAGGAGCAAGCTCTCAGCTGTTATTTTATGTAAGGCAATTTTAAAACATTTGGACATTTTAGGATTTTGTGTGGCTTGTATTTGATTGAGTTTGTTCGCCTTTCTTAAGGTTTTGTAGTAGGGAAAAAGACTTGAAAAATATAATCTTACAGTTATTAGTTGCACTGCTATCAAATGTTTATATAATCTAATAATTGCTCGGGGGTTGTAATCCAAAGTCTTCTGAAGTTATTGCAACCTGTTGAGTGCTTAGAACTTTTGGAAAGTTGAACATCTCTTTAAGGTAGGAATTTAAGAGCCGTAGATTTCTGGTGGTGTTTTCTGATCAAAGTCATTACCCTGGCAAGTGGTGAATCACTTACACATTTGCTGATCTCCATAGGTACAAAACGCTAATTCATAACATCTTAGATTTCTTAATGAAGACAAGATTTAACTGAGTTCTGTGTTTCTGTGTCATCTGCCGTACTGTCAACATTGAGATAACCAGGGAAAGACAACATTGCACCAGAAAAAGTTCCTCTACCTTTTTAAGTAAATTAGTCCTATAATACCTAGAAGCAGAAAAAACAACAGCCATTGTTTAATTATAAAACTACTATTTATTTTTCCTTTGGCGTTGCTAAAAAGAAAATACAAAACTCAACTGAGTAGTTTACTGATTTTAAAAAGTTTCAAACAAACATTGTAGATTTCAAATATATTTTATACAGTTTCAGCATGATTCATTCTCACATGTCAATAATGCTAGTGACTTTACATTTTGGTTCATTTTATTGTATTTGATCTTTTAATATTGATTTTAATTAAAATAAATAAAACTGCTTTACTAACAATAAAATTAAGCGTTAACAAAAATATTTTAGTGCTGGCATATCAGGGCTAACAATATGATATGTCACATTAACATATGATGCTACATCTGATAATAGTTTTCCTAGAAGCCCTAAAGTAAAAAGCAACATTTTTGAAGTTTCTGAACCCTTTTATTGAAGTAATACTGCTGAAGGAGAGCTGGAGGATAGTTGGGATGTTCCTCTGCCCTTTGTAGCCAGAATTCCCTTTCTGCAAAACATTTGTGTAGCCCTACAATAAGGAGAAATAGGTTGTCTTAGAATAGTTCAAACCATGCTAAGGAATCAGACCTTTACTTTTTAATGGACTAAAACCAGAAAAAATTGGGAAATCATCTAATTTTGTATTTTATTAAGTCGGCATTTTTAAATTTTCAGGGGAGATACTGATTAACTAGTTTTAAATGGCAATAAAATATTTATTTAGAAACAAGTTTAAAAACTGTGACATGCTGAGGAAACGTTTCTTTATTTCTGGCCACTTTCCTGATGTATAGATAATGTCTCCTAGAGAAAGTATCAGTAAGTGCTGATGGGTAAAGCGTTCAGTGATGAGATAAGTATTCTTTTCTTGGCCTTTGTGGAGACTGCTTGTACAGCTTCATTCAGTTCATTTAGTACTGCTATGCTGCTTTCAGTTATTCTCTGAAGTTTGATGGCAACGGTTCCTGAGTCATAGGTATATGTGAGAATAAACATAGTGGTAACTGAAAAAGTCAGCTACTACAGTGACTATATATTTCTGCATACCTAGAAAAGATCTTAAACATGTAACAATAAGTATACACTATATTAAGCTCAGCAAAATGCTCAGTGGAAAACCAGTTTATATAAATATGGTTACCAAATGACTCTGTTGATATTCTTCCTTATGCTTCCTTATAGTGACATTTAAACCTTATTTTCTTAAGGAAAAGAAATCAATATGTGGTTTAGACAAACTCTGATTCGTAACTTTGACATACAGTGCAGTACGGAGAGCACAAGGATCAAAAGTTAGCCATATGATGTAACTTCCAAGTCTATTACAAGTATTTATCTTTGGCCTGCAAAGAGTAAAAAGGAATTGATTTCACACTTATCAATTCACTGCTTATTTTTCAGCTCAACAGAAAGCTTTTTAATGAGTGAAAGGAAATCAATTGATAGCAGTTGCCTCTCTAGTCTGTTTAGAGATTATCTAACCATGGAAGCTAATTCCAGAAATACAGCTGGACCTTAAAAATTAGGATGGCTTGACTTCGTGAACTGGTATGACATCATAAATTTATTCCATAAGAGCTACATATAATAGAGTAAATTAGATGTATTCCAAGTTCAGGCTCAAAGACTGCAAAGTATACATTTAAAGAAAACCACCAAACATGTAGACTTCAGGAGCTGTATCAGGATACTAGAGAAGAAATTAAATTAATGGCTCCTGAGACTTGACCAAGCCCTGAAAATAAGAAAAATATACTTACATAATGTTTAGAGTAAGGAATTGCACAAAGTAGTCTGTGGTGGCTTCTTAACACTTCTGGATCAATGTGTCATTTTGCACAAGTACTGTAATTTTTCTGTGTGTAAGTTTTTATCTGTGTAATAGAGATAGAACATTTCCATTCAAATGGACTGCTCATAGACCTGTGAAATTTTCTTATTTTAGTACTAATCAAACTGACACTAAATATATCGATTTTTCCAAGCCCGTATTTTTTCAGAAGTTCAAGACTTGACTTTGAAAAATAATTATTGAGCAGAATTGTTTTTTCATGAAAAGTAATGAATCAGTAATATATTCAGCACACTTTAATATATGAGTCATTTTCATTATCATTATAGAGTGTCTACTGTAATCATTATTCAAATTTCTATTAGTCATCACAATAATCTCTCTTTTTCCGTCTGGATAAAGTTCAAATTCTCTCTTATTATGTGAATGTCTACATATACATGTTTACATTTTTATGAATATATATTATATAGATCACATGCATGTATGTGTAAATATGTATACGAATGGTGGGTTGTACTTTTAAACACAGACATATGTATATATATATTTTGAACTGTCTTCTATGTTATTTAAGACGTTGAGGTGCATCATTGAATGAAGTGTTCAGAAATACGGTAAAGAAAAAGATGCTGTTTTAATCCAGTGAGAAGTAATAATATGAATTGATGAAGTCATGTACAAGCAGATTGTGTAGGATCTGTGTCAGAACAATCGAGCTTGAAATCTGATCAAATATGGGAATTATTGAAAGCTAGCGTTTTAGAAGTGGAAATTCTTATTTGACAAGGCAAGACAAGACTGCAATAACCTTGACTTAGACGTGGAATCAGAATGATTAGAGTCAGTGCAAATTTCCGTCCCACTCCCTGACAATAAATAAATGGAGGTGTCGAGTCTCATTTCTGTCACCTTCAGTAATGACCTTGAATGCATGCAAATGTGAAATTTGCTCAATGGGGACTCTGTGGTAACTGTGATTCAACTGTGAAATTAGAGAAGCTTGTAGTTAAACTGGAATTTCACACCTGCTGAAGTAGCAGTCTGTTTCTGACTTACAATAGGAAGGAAAGAAATATTTTACAAAGCCATGTTTCCATTTGTTTATCTGAAATAATTTATTTTTCCTCAGTTATGACTAAATAGGGTAATAATAATTTTCAAACCCAGCTGGGGGGACCTGAGACAAAGTGACTGTGGTACATTTCATTTGAAACTATGTTCACTCTATTTTTAAAATATTTTTCATTGTTGAACTAAATATTATAATCTTTATAGATGATGTATGAGTAAGAACTTACTGAAACACCAAAAGTGTTGTTCTGATTCTTAAAAAGGAAAAAAAAAACTTCAACGCAGTGTATCTGATACATTGAATAATTACTAAAATTACTAAAGTTGAGAATAATAAATATCTATTTGATTTAACAGGTGAGTCCACGTATCTATTTATTTTCCTTGCTGTAGAGAGAATGCTTTCAGAGCATAGTGGAATATGCATTAATTGAAGAGTGGTATAGTACCAGTCACACCTATCCCAAGTACTTTCCAAAGTAATCAATTCAATATTGCTTGTGTAGACGTACAGTGCTTTCACAGTAGGGAATCTCAAATGGAATTGCATAGTAGAAAGCATTTTTTTGTGAGACAGGAATTGGGAGTTTCTGATTATATACATCCCCTGGAATTGCATTTTGACAGTGTTATTTGCTGTCTTGGCCTCCATTTGGAGAGAGAGAGCTGTTACATTCAAGTTCCACTGAACACATTGCTTAGACCCTACACCTCAAGGATTTTTACAAGTTAACTAAATTAATGTACACACAAAGTGCTGAATTACCAAAAAATTAACTGAGAAGTGGAATAATTTTTAACAGGATGAGTACTCTTTTTTACAAGATTTAATGGCTAGCTACTTCAACTGTGTCCAACAAATTGAGTCATGTATACAGCTTTCTTAGATATGGCTAGTTGTTTCTGGTGAGTGATGTTTTGTATATTTTCTGTGAGCACATTTTATTGTTCAAACACCTATAATGAAATGTAAAACAACGAAATAGCAATTGCTTCTATATCATTTCAAATTATGGCTGTGTAAAAGCTATACAGGACACTATGCAAGGCAGAAGAATCTCCGTAACACCCTGGAATGTCTCGCTATGTGCAATAGCACGAAAATGTCTGTACTGGTGTTCAGGCAACAATATCTGTGTTTTAGAAGGTGCTTTTTGTCTAGCCTGGTGGTTAGGACATCTTTGCAATCTTCGTACTTCAGCCCCGCTCCTTTTCAGAAGGGTTGAATTCAGAACATGTCCAGTCCTTATCTGTTCCTACCACCATTAGTGCTTCAAACATTTGATACTACCCTGAGATAAAATCTCATACACGAAAACTGCTCAAAGAGAGAAGAAACGGAAACATTTGTGGGGACTTTCCTGCTCTAGATATTAGACTGTTATAAGAGGAGAAAAGCACCGCCACCACAATCTTCTTAATGGATGAAACACTGAGTTACCGAGCCGCTAGCTGAAGTCAACCCTTATTTGTTTGCTTTTATTACAATTGCTAAAGGAAAATAAAAAGTCAAGTGAAATTTAAATGCAATCCTACATTGTATTATCAAATACTGTTAGAAAATACAAAAAATACATTTTATTGCATTCACAATTTCTCAGATTTCCCCATTTTTTATGCCCTAAAGAAAGGAATTATATTAATATATGCCTGCAATCATCCAGCTAGTCCTCCCTGGACCCATTCTCTAACAGGATTACCTCTAGCTGGAAAACAGTTTCTGTTTTTCTTTTTCATCTTTTTCATAAACATTCCAGAGCAATAGCACAGTCTGTTTTGTTTGGTTGGTTGGCTTTTCTATCACACTTTTTTCTGTAATGAGTTCACTATTCTTAAGTGTTTGTTTACAGGTGCATTTTATATCTTGTAGCTGTAGGGTTAATCAACATATAATTGATTAAGGTTATTTTTACAATACTTTCTTCCGTTTGTTTGTTCTTCTTATTGAAGTCTAAAAAAGTGTCACTAGCTGGTGATCCAGTGGTGAAGAGATCATCAGCTATCATGTCTAGATATGCCTATTTCTAAGAGCAATATTTGTTCTCTAAGCTGTATCTTCAGTGTAAAACATAATTAACAACATGATTTACTCACTAATTTTCAGCAGAGGTCTCTGTTGATAGCCAGAGCCAATGCTAGTGTTTTTACTACTACACCCAAACACTTTTTGTTTGGATGGTTGGTTGTTTTTTTGTTTGTCTGGATTTTGGTTGCTTGGTTGGTTTGTTTGGTTTGGGTTTTTTTAGGAGATTTCTTCTTTTCTAAAAAGTTGAAGGAAAAGGTAAATGCTTGCAGAGGGGCTATGTTTAAATTTGATTCAACCACAATGGGAAGATTTTTTCAATAGTTATATATGCTCCTAAGAGGCACAGATTATGGAGAAAAAAGAAGTTATGAAATGTATCCTCTCTTTCTGTGATTAGAGATCTGCTCTCTCTTATTTAACTTCCTGGAAATTTTTCTCGATCACCCTGCATGTTACACTGACAGAAACATAAGCATTTGCATTTCACCAAAGCCTTTTAGAAGATACTTTGTTTTGACAGATAGTATTTTAATTATTAGTTAAATATGTAATTATTGCAAGGCAAGTGTGTTTCAGTGTAGCTGCACAGAATCCATAGGCCCCAGTCTAGGAAGTGTCTTGGGCAGATGCTTATCTTTAGACTGATGAGGTCTGTTAACTTCGATAAAACTAAACTTATACTCTAAGTGGTTTACTGGATTGGGGCCATAAACTGTAATTGAGTCAGATTTTTATCTTTAATCTTTCATGCATTTGTTAAAATTTTTGATGAATTTTGTTCTTTTACATAGAATTATCTTTGTTTAATGCTACTGGTTTCCTGATGTAATTATCTCGCAGGCTTCATTAATCATGTTTAAAGTACTTTCAGATATTCATGCATAATTTCTGCATGTTAATTTAGCTTGGTTATTGGAATTTATTTAACGTCCTTAAATATCACAGGATACACATCTGTATCTTGGTTACTAGACTGATCTGATTCACATATTGTAAGTACACATATTTGTGTAAGGCTTAGCTGTGATGTATAGTTACTTTTTACAACGTTTTGCTTTGTAACTGCAGTGCATACACTTCCCTGGGAAGACAGGTCTACTGATACCTGCACTCCTGAAAGTTTCTGAGTTAGCTGCAGATAGAGGCTGTTCACTTTTTACTGTGAACATCAGTTTGCATCAGAATCTATTTCAGCTGTGATACTAGTGAGAAACTAATAAAAAGTAGATCAAACAGAAGCTGGCATTTGACAATATAATGTCTTAAAGAGTAAGGAATATATTATTTATTCATATAGTTATATTCGTAAGCACACAGGTTTGTTATTGAACTCTTTGACTGTCTTTATACTCCCTTCGTTTTATAATCACTTTGTTGTTCCTTTCAGTTGGAATGCCAAGGTTTTTAGTCATGGATCACATAAGATTTATGTATGCTTGTATAGTATCTACCATAATGATTCTAATTAATGCCTACAAATAATTATAATCACATAAGAAAATGGATACTCTTAAGAAGTCTTAGAAGATAAAAGCATCCTGAGAACTACTGCTGGTTCAAACACATCATAATAGGCACTGATGCTTCCCCAATAAACGAATTAATTATTAAACAGTTTAATTATTAATTATTGCACATTATTAATTATTACAAGTTTACGGTACCCATGGAATTGGTTACAACTGCAAATTTACTAACCAGTTTAGAGGTAACGCACCTTGAAATTTATTTTCATTATTTCATACTTCTTGTGTTGGAAGTTTGAGAATGTTTAAGCAATTTAATTGTCAGCTTTTACCTCTGTAGCTTTCTATCATATAATAGAGTTCTATTGCTTTCTATCTAATACAGGATTTCTTAATTTCTGTTACTCCTTTTTTCCCTCTACCAGTATACTTGGTTATGGGCCATACCCTTGCTGGTTCACACTACTACAAATTAATGAGATAACTGTAGTTAATGATGAAAGATTAAAAACATCTTTCTAGAAACTGTGAATACACTTGTAAATTGTCCTTTCAATACCCTTTAAACATGAATTCATTAGATCCTGCATATTCCATGTGCTTCAGCTAGAGAAAGAGAGACAAGCAGAGAAAAGAGAAGGGCAAATTCTCTCCCTGGACTATGTGTTTGTTCATACCCAAAAATATGCCAGGAGGGAAACTGTTGATTGCCCAGGGCTCGGTTGGTAAAGAAACCTAAGAGTATTGTGAAATTAAGCATAGAGCTCTGCAGATATGGTTCTGGTACTTTTGGATATTCCGTGTTTCACTAGTTATCTTCAAAGAGGCTCCTTATTTGAATTATTTATTTTCCTAAGATGATTTAATTGGGAAGCTGTACAGCATTATGGTATATGACTACTTCTATTCTGATGAGATTATATTAATATAATTTTTTTTTTGTATTCTGTTTTCAAGCTTTTTAAATTCTAAATACAAAGAGTAAGATTTGACCCATACTATGTTTGTCCGTAAAATGCCAACTTACAAAAGACATTTTGTCGTTGCTTATAGTTCTCTTGAGTTATGGCTATGTCTGGGTGAATGGTTCATCCCATCAAATCTGAACCTAGCTAATAAAAACAAGATCGTTTCTGTTCAGCAAATGCTAGTGCCTTGGTATGTATTAGATTCAGACTTAACTCTGCTGAACTGTTCACCTCCACTTAATCATTAATCAATTTAGTGACAGCTTAAACATATGAGCAACTTTTTTATGACACTTGTATCATGCCTTTAATAGCAGAGATGAAATGTTTTAGTGTGATGCTTTCTGGAAAATGTGCTGTTCTGTATCTGCTCTCTTCCTTTCATTTTATGCATTAAGGGTATACGGTCAACCCCAAGTAATAGGATGTTTAACTGTCAGTCCTCATAAGTCAACATTAAAGACACTATATGTCCAGTTTACTGCCAGATAATTTGCTGATGGAAGAAAGCTGTTGTTGGCTATGTGGCCAGAAACTACCAGAAAACTATATACAGTGAAAACAATGTAAAAAATTAAGTTTTGTGTCAGTTTCTGGTGATGATGTAAATGGATGATCAACATTCCAGTTAAAGGTCAGCATTGCTTTATTAATTCCTGCGGGGACAATATTACTTATATGAACTTAGGTTTGAGTCCAATTGGTTGAAAAATATCTATAGCTTTGCAGAGCTAATATATTATGTTCCTTTTTTAAAAAGTCACTCCTTTTTCTTGTTTCTAGAAGTTCTCCACCTTTGTGTGCGCTTGTGTGCACATCTGTGTGCTTGACAGAAAGAGAGAGTATGGTGGAAAACACAGTCTTTAATTGCAAGAACTTTTCCAAAGAGCAATAGAAACATCGACTCCAAAGGGAAACATGCAGGAGCAGGAACAATAGATGCAGCTATGGCTTTGTTAAGTTTGCATGGACCTTAATATTCCTTTTGTAACTGTAACATAAACCCAAAGAAACAGAAACAGGGGAAAATATGTTTTGTTATAGGGGAAGGAATAATTTATCATTATTTTTAGTAAAGATTGTGTGAACTGGATGATGTTTTGAATGTTTAAAAAGCAGATCTCAATTTCCAACAGAGCATACACAGTGTTTACTTTGGCTGTAGTTACAGGGAAATGCTGCACTCTGGAAAGTCTCCACATAAAGCACTAATTGTATTTGAAAACAAGATCATAATGTTATCTTTTCTATATTTAAAATGGAGGAAAAAACCTTAAAGACTTATCATTTAGATCTTTTTCTCCAACTCAGGCTTAGTCAAGTAGATTTAAGTAAATATTGTGTGTATATTGCAGAACTAAATTCTATTGCATACAGCAAGATAAGTACAATAGTTAATAAAGCCTCTTAGGTGCTTGTCGAATAGTTTAATTGGTCTGTTCATTATATATAAAACACATAACACTGTAACAGAAACACTTTGTTTTCATTTGTTCAGACTCATCTGTACAATTAATTTTTGATTTAGCTATTCATGAGTGACAATCCCAAATGCACACTCAAAATTGTGTGACAAACCATGTCATCCTCTACTCCTTCTGAAATACCCATATAAAACCAATAACTATTATAAAGCATAGAAACATGACAAATTGAAGGGCGATTGAAACAGTTGGTAGTGCTTATTTAATGTTCTTGGTTGTATGGATATAGGCTGAACTTACTGCTTAGCTTTGAAAACAGCTCTTCGTTTTCTAATGGCTTTTTCCAGTTTGCTCATTCTAAAAGTATCGAAGCGGTTTAGAAATGCTATGGAACTTACATTCACATCACTCCAGCAAGATAGAAGGATTAAGTCAGAAGTACCTACTTTGTATCTTCCACTATGGACACCTCAGACCCAGTTTTTGTAGCTTTTGAGGCATTCAGAGCCCATGGCTCATTGTCTCAGTTGCAGCTGGCAGACTTGGCAGTTTTGGGCATCAGGAGTTACAGAGCTACGTGTAGACCCACGTGTGAGCAATGGACAGAGATCTCTAGTGAGACCTCAGCTCTCAATGACTTGGCTGTCACCACGTAAGACAACGCTTCAGTCCTTTTCTTTTGGCAAGTTTAACCCCAGAACTGCTCTTTCTGCTCTTCCCTCTGTACCTTATTCATACTTTCTAACTCCTACAACAAGGGAAATGTACCTGGCAGGAAACTGTTTCTTTGGATTCATAATGGTTCAGATTTATCTGTAAAGTGGACTCTTTGCAGAAAATGATTCAGGATTCTGTGAACAACTTACTACCACATTAAGTAATGACTGTAGTACTAAAGTTATTTGCAGTTCATGTGCTCGGTTACAGGTGCAAAGACAAAACGTAAATTCTAGTATTTCCCTAGTTCAGAGGCTTAGCTGTTCAGTGTCAAGTGTGGTGCTTGCTTCTTTGTATTTTCTAAACTTTAAAAACAAGATTTGAGCACGCTTTAAAAAATGGGGCAGTGTTGAATTTAAATCTGATTTGGTGAGTATGAAGAGCTCAATCATTAACTTGGTTAAGGAGAAAGCAGAAAATATTGTCTTTATCTCCTTCTTTATAATGGCACAAGATTCAAAGATAATGTTATTGTATTTGCACTTACAGAAAAGTTTAATGAGAGTACCTACCCCTATTAATATGCTTTCCTTTAGACTCAATTATAATCTAAGTCCGTACAAAAATATTCCTCACTGTCTCAATAAAATTTTTGAAAACATTTGAAAATTAATTTTTCTTTAACATATTCATACATGCATAAAGTGTACTATTGCCTTTTGTGATAAAAAGCCCATTCTTAGCTCATTCTTTAGGGTTATCTATACCAGTCCAAAAGGAGCTTTAAATGTTACATTTTATACTCTTTCGATTGGCAAATAAACAAAAAGTCCCTTTGCGATCTTCATACTTTAAGGGTGTGCTCATTACCAAATCATAGACTTGATATTATGCTTATATTGTGGATGCTAGGGAAAAAACAAAAACAAAACAAAACAAACAACAAAAAAGAAACCACCAAAAATAATACACCACACAATCATTTCAGGAAATGAGAAGACTTGCTGTGCATCCTTGGTACTTTTCATGGATGGAAATACACTGCACACACTTATGGCTAGTGTCATGCACACACACAGTCCCAAAACTTCCTGTATAAAAGTTATTGTTCATAAAGATGGAAGATTCAGCTGCCCTGCCAGTTACTGATAAAATAACAAAATGAGCCAGGCTGGTTAGCAGGTTAGTTACTATTACATTAGTTACTATTCAGGTGCTGTATTAAGCTCTTGCTGACAGTACTTGCACTCTGCATCACAGCTTAAGGTATTTTTAATGTATATGCATGTATATATATATATGTATGCATACACACATATTATATATAGTTAAGTGTATGTATATCTGTTACTGCAGATAGAGAGTGCTATTGGCCCTATCCATTACTAAAAGTTGTTGTCAGAACAGCAAAGATGCTGCATTCTGAATGTTGTCAATGATCTCATTGAAGATACTGACGTGTAAAACACGAAAGCATTAATTTGAATAAATTATTTTAATATTTATTGAAATAAAATATATATGCACGTACACAGTTATGTAACTATTACAAAATTAATAACACTTATTTTTTCAACAAAGAGGAAAAAATATATTTCCTAAAGGAAACAGCACGTGGTGCTGCAAATAAGCTAGAAATACTGAACATCTCAGTTCAGTTCTGAGAGAACAAGTCATCTATTTTCTATGTTGGTTTCATGCTTTGTCTAGGAAATGATCACTCTTATGATGGTATTATTAGCATTTACTTTCATAGGATTTTAGTTAGAAAAAGGTGTGATATATTACTTTATCTTCTTTTTTCTTTTTTTTTAAGTTCATGTTCACAAAAGAAGAAAAGACGGAAAATGAAACACATTAAGCATGGTGTTGCCAAGGCAACAAGTACTTGAGCTCCCAAGGTGAAGTGTGACTGAAATGCCTATGATGCCATTGCACAGGGAAATGGGGTCTACTACACTTAGAAATAAAATCAGCTGCCTGGAAAAAAAAAACCCAACCAACCAACCAAACAAACAAAACCAAAAAAACCCTCTATTTGTAACACCTGTGACTATTAAGACAGTTATTTCCAGACAATGGCATCATACAAAGAACAATGGATTTCAGATATACTGGCAAATATTATACTCGTACTCATCTGTGGACAAATACTTGAGTTTTAAGGTCATCTAAGGAAGCAAGGAGGTTCCTGTGTTTTGCTCTGGCTTGAAAACTATTTAGGAACAAACTTGGTTACAAATTAGGGAAAAGGAACTGAGGATTCAGGAAATGTGTAGAGACCTTCTGCTTCGGTAATACCTTGTGGAATCGTTGTTAGAATCAGTATGGGCTGCATGAGGAATCCCTATCTAACCTGAAGCATGGTTGCATTGGAGTTGATCTTCGACTTTTTTATTTCTCTTCACTTGGAAACTGTAATAAAATTTATTATAAATATAAGCGATTAAAGCAGAGAATATATACATGCAACAGTGTCTATCCAAAGCTTAAAAAAAATAATGAGATAGGCTGAGAAAAAAAATCCATTTATTTTCATTTTCGATTATTTAGATTATTTTTATTTGATCTTCACTTTTTTTTCATTCCCTTAAGACAAATTAATAAAGGTTGAGAGCTTGACAGAATCATGTGACTCCAGAATCTGAGGATTTAAAGCTGAAGTGAAATACTGTGCAGTATCAACAAATTTCCCAGCTACATAGCAATGAGCCAGCTTTCTTCTTGCTGTTCACTGAGATAGTTCTCGACTGGACCTTGTTCTATCACAAGAGAACCAGATATTTGTGTTTCATGAGGACCGAGAGTTCGCAGTGAAATCCATCTCATAGTAAAGATTATGAAGATATAGGCTGAGTGCAGCTCACACCAAGTCTCCGGGAAGTGCTACTTTTTGAAGAATTCCTTCTCAAAATTGACTGCATAATGCCTCTCCTGTGATAGAACTGTTTTTGAATAATGTTTAAATACTATAGAAAGAAGCAGAGCTTGAGGAAAGCAAATCTTACCTACCACAGCATGTTTTACTTCCAGAGTTGCACTTGCTATCCAGTGCTCCCGAGTAGCTGTGGCAGTGTAACTTTAATTTTGTGCATAGATTATCTTGGACAAGAGAATTTATCTAATTTTTCTTCTAGAGAAGATTTTAAAAGAGACACAAAAAAGTCCAAACTAGCACTAGTTTAAGAACCATCATTGATAAGTAACAATCAGAACTGTTCTGGGATTAGTTTTACCATGAAGAAGACTGTTTGGTTGTCATTTCCCCTCATCTAGAACATTAATTTCTAAACCCTTCAGTAGAAACAAATCTATGATTCTAGGGAAAAAAAGGGAATTTAAATGGAGGAAACAGAGTAAACAGGTAAAAAGGGTTATTCTGTTACTTACAAAGCACATGTAGACTAATAAACATAAATTAAGCCATGGCTCCTCTGTGATCAAAGCCATATTATCAGTAGAATTCAGATCAGCATAGCTAGAAGTGCTGAGAGAGGTAGGCTCTTGATTATGAGAGACATCTTTCTAGATAACCATGTCAATATTATGCTTTGGATTTTGAACAAAAGCAATGCTGAAAGTGATTTTGCAATATGAGCAGAAGTGTGCGTGAGTCTAATGTAGTTACTTCTATAAGTATATTTCCAGACATAGAGTTACATGGTTTCTATGTGTGTATCTCATTCCAGCATCATTGATGCTAGAGGAGGTTGTGTTTGCTTGGGGAACTTTGTTATAAGGCCCAATATTCTACACTAGATGTTTTTTTCTTAGGAAATACTGTTTGTTGCTCATTCTTTACAGTGGAGAATATTCAATGTTGATGGAGTAGACAAAATGTTCTTTGTTGGTGCTTGCATATGGTTTGGCTTGTTTTGTAGAACAAGGTTTTTCTTTCACCCATGGCATTTTCTCGTGGCTGTGTAGATATTTGTTATAAGCAATAAAAGTTGCTCAAAAATTTAAAGTTGAATTGTGTCACCATTTTGAAAATATTCCAATATTAGGTTTTTCCTTTCTAGGAAAATATACCTTCCTTATTTTACTTAGACTAGATAGAATTTAATTTAAAATACTTGCAGTTTTCCAAGATAAAACAGATCACTGTTTTCTAATTAGAACCACTTTGGCTATTTTTTAGAAGACTTTGCAGAATCCTTTGAATTTTTAAAATTATCTTTGTCTCAAAACCTGAAAACTTTCTACTCAATAGTTCCTAAAAAAGTCCCTTGAGTGAAAGTTATTTAACTTACGAAAACTCATTCTGGTAAGCTGAACGAGACAGCTCAACAGAAGATAACTAAAGTGTCAAAATTAGCTCTCTTTCAAGTTCATGTTCAAATACATCTCTGAACACTTGTGTATCTTAGGTGTTTTGTAAATTTTGTCGTATTTGTTAATTAGAAGAGGGATAGCAAAACAGTAATAGACAAGGATATTTTCTTAACGGTCTTGGTCAGAAGCAGCCAAAGTAATAGACCTGAGTTACACATGTTGTTTGTTGCACTGTGTTCTTCCTTTCCTCTGAATTATCAAACATTGTCCACAACAGGACTTTTTTGTGTTGCATAGTAGATCTTCAGGCAATATGTTCCTTCTGTGTACCATAAAAAAAGAAGACAGGGATAGGGAAATTTTTGGGGTGTTTACAGTGTGCTTACATCTAGCAAGCTGCCAGATCCCCAACTCACAAACTCCTTAAATACCTTTGCCTAAAATATTCTCATTTTCTGGATACTTTCTACTCCCCCTCCCTGTTTACCCTGATTGTCTAGATTAGGATCTTTTGGGGTCACACTATGTGTTTTATACAGCAAGGATTTCTAGAAAACCAGACAATTTGTTAGATCTGTGAGCCTCACCTCCACATGGAACTGAGCAGCACCAGGTGCACCAATCTGGTGCCTTAAGAGTCGTGTTTTCTGATGGCTCTCAGCTCTGGTGCTTGATGCTGCCAGCTGATGCAACGCAGCTTTCTGGTCAGCTGCTTTCCACGTTCTCTCTCCTGAGTCAAGTGAAAGTCTTTGGGAGAGGGGACTGCAGCGGGGCACCTACGGGCTGTTCCTAGAAAAGTCAGCACCCCTCCATTCCCCCATCCCTTGAGCAACGAGAAAGGACCAAAATGCTGTGGGAATAACTCACTGTTTAAACTCTTTTTCCACCCTTGGAAACTGAGGAGACAAAGAGTAACTATCCTCCCTTCCTGAGGCTGCTTTGTTCCTAGATAGCACAAAGGGAACACAGATGCTTTGACCCAGAGTTGATTGCAATAATCAAGGAGCTGCTCCTACTTGTCTTGAGACAAAATTACTTAAAGAAGTTTTCTCTAAAGCTTTGTTTACCCAGCGCCATCCTATGTCTTAAAACTATGTTTTTTGTTTCGTAAACTGTTTTACTTGTCTGTTAGTATTAAAGTGAGAATACATTTTCATCTTTCTTAATATTAATCTCTGGATATCTCTCGTGAAAAGGAGAATATTTGGGTTTTGCTTTACCAGACAGAACAATCCTGGCTATGTGTGATATATATACACAAACCTCAGCAGTAATAGTTTTTAAGAGGTCTTTCATTAGCAATTAAAAACTAAAATCCTTTCCCCACCAAATAAACAAATAAAACCAAAACAAGCACAGCTGGCAGTAAAGCTTATTTCCACAATGGAGTAACTGACTATTTGTGGGATTTTTTTTTTTTTTTTCTCTGTGAAGCCTGCAAGACAGGCAATTCCTTAGCGTATTGCAGTAGCATGCAGTACAGATGTAAGGGAAAGCTTGGTGTCACTCAGTAAGGAATCCTGTTGGTATGATTGACACATAAAGCAAATTTTTTTGCCATTCTGATATGTGCTTTTTTGTGGAGGGCTATCTCAGAGAGAAACCATTGGAGTAAACCCTTCTGTTGTCATTTGGTGAGAAGATTTTTATTTTAATGAAAGCGACCTGTCTTGTGTGCAAATACTAGCCTTTGCTGTTTGATATGCACAGAAATTCAATCAGATGCTTAATTACATCTTAACATGAGATCCAAACAGCTGGCTAATTCCCTTGTTTCTGATTAAAGAGATTACAAAAATAAAATTCAACATTGCATTTACATACAGCTCTAAAAGGAAACACTTGCCCATAAGTTTTAGTCATTTAGGAAATTCATGTCTGTTCAACGCTAGGGATCACAGCTTTTAGCATGATGAATTGCAGAGTGACAAGAGACTAAAGAAAAAGAAGAAATAGCAAATGGAATTTGTCAAATGTTCTGCTTGTTGGTTATAGCAGGCTTTAACTTGAAGGTGTGAGTCCACAGACTTAGGCAGGAAGTCTCTTGTTTCATACTTCTTTGTAAAAACATAGAAATTAGGTTTGTTCATTACACCTTTGCTTCCCATGAACTCAGAAGACTATTTTTCAAACAGGATTGTTATGAGCATATGCACTAATTTGTTTAAAGCTGATTTATTAACTGTCACAAAATAAGGTAGAACTTAATTTGTTTTCTGTCTAGTTTAATCTCTGAGTGGTTTATTTTTTAAGCATTTTAAATCGAATTTTTAAGCAAAGGTATAGCTATTCTAGTGTCAGAGAATGTTTGACATTTACATGTGTCTACAGCAACGATAGTATAAAAATTCTCTGCCACAAAACCAGATAAACTCCTTTTAGCTCTAATTCTTGTATCAATGCATGCACCAGAGGTGAAACTGATCAGAGTAACTGCTCAAAGGTAGTAGAAAACAGATTCCTGATGTCGTCATTTAGACCTAATTGAGATCCATTTAAACACATTAGAGAGGCTATTGTTAGAGAATTCATATGAAAACCTTTCTTTAATATTTAGGTAAGAAATATTTTGGTTATGTAGAAATAGGAAATCAAGGGATCTACAGGAAGTGGTAATCAGCTAAATGAACTGTATGCATGGCTTGCTGACACTGTAGGTTGTGAAGAAATACCTCCCTCTTTTGGCAAAAAAAGACTGAGCATTTGGAGGGGTTCTGGGACTATTGACAATATTAAAAAAAAAAAAAACCAAAAAACAAAGAGGCAAAAGTCTGCTAAGAGAACAGAAATATAAAATCAATGAAAGGCTATTAAAATATGGAGGCTTTTCTTATTCAGGGGACTGGAGAGTGACAAATATTTCATCCATATTTTACAGATGTCTGTGTTTGAACCAGGATACTATTGAACTCAAACCAAACACTTCAGCCTAGTCTATTAGTGAAAAGAAAGACCTGGGAGATCAGGACATGACAAGTCTAAGGAGAAAACTCTGTCATAAAAAGAAAAACTCTCCCTTCTTGATCTGTTGACATTGCACAAACATGTTAATAAATGAGCGTATTAAGAAGATCATCACTGACGTTTTGTTTAGTGCTGAGACTTTGAAGAGATGTCTTGCAACATTTATAAAAAGATTGAATAGTCATGGGATGCAAGCTCTAAGCGTTGTGTTGTATCATATAAAAAAATGACCTAGATACAGAAGATGAAAATTGAGATAAAATGACCAGATTTCAGTGTCAACCTCTGTGCCCCTGCACTCCCTTCCCTTCCCCCCAAAAAAAAGACAAACAAAGAAACTGAACAGAGATACCTATTTTAGACCTTCTAAATTATTTCATGCAAGAACAATGTACCGGGTCGGGCTAAAGGACCAGCTTGTTTTTTCCTGGCCAACAGCTTAGGGAAAAAGAACGATTATAAGATGGCATTTCCCCTGATATGCAGGTTAGGGAATCTCAATGAAAGGTTGTACTTAAAAATGGTGTTTAATAGTCCTTAAAGGCTTTTTCTTACATTAAGTGATCTAATCACATTGGACTGCATTACTGTCAAGAGTCCACTTTTCTCTGACCAGGTTATTTTGATATTCCACACATGAAGGGTTTGATGTTTAATATCAGATTTACTTACTTGACACTATCTGACATGACACGGGATTTTGATTTAGCACAGTGATGCAGCAGTGCATGTAGATCAGAATATATGTACACTTAAACGCATATAACAATTGCAATGCACAGACAGATCCCAGTACAATGGCTGGGTGTCCCCAGCCACTAAGGAGGAGTACATGGGTTCAAACCAGCTCAAGCCCTTTGCTGTCTTGTACATTCTGTTTGTTGTTCACTTTCTGTAGTCCGTGTATGGCTGAGCCGTGTATTAATGTGCTCCAGTCTGGCTAGCTCAGGAAGACAGCTGATGTCACCTAAAGTCCACTCTCTGGACCTCTCCGTCTTGAGGTAAGATCAGCTTCTTTTGCATCAGGAGTGGACAGTCACTCCCCACATCATATAATGAGATTCATGAGCACCAAGGGTTTGCTGTCTCCTCAGAGCTTTCTTGCACTGCAGGGCTTCAACAATCAGTCTCAGTTTCTACTTTTGATGTTCACAAGGTTTTGTGGCAATGAGGGCTGTAATTTAAGCATACATTGTATGAAAAATAATTTATTTTTGTTGGTTATTAGGAAATAAATGTTGAAAGCTGTAAAAATAAAAAACGGCATGGAGAAGATGGCTTCAAAAGTAACAAACAGTGTCAAATAAAATGGTAAAGCCTCAGATTCAAAACAACCTAAAGAGTCTTAGGCTACCTTATCTCTCCTCATACAAATTCTACTGCCTGTCTCCCGTCAATTTTTTTGCTGTTTCCCACTGTATTTCTCTTTCTGCTATATAGTACCTTTGACTATATGTAGTACCCAAGATGTGGGCTCACTATGGTTTTCTGCCATGGCATAATAATACTAAGTGCTGGACCCAGATGGAGCCCCAGTCACCTGCTGTATTTTGTTCCATTGCCAGTGAGAGCTGAGAGAGAAAAGTCAAGAGGCATCCGCAGCAAAGTGTTCTGTGCAAAATCCCCCCCTGGCTGATTCATGCAATGCTGTAAAACCAGTAAACTGTCAGTGTACACATCTCATGATACCTTTTTCTGCTTTCTGATGCTTCTGCACATCACCTTGTAGCCTGGCCAAGACCATAGGCTTTTGTCTTCTTTCACTTTAACACAATTTTTTCCCAGGTAGCTCACATCACTTAGTATTCTAAAGCTTTAGTACACTAGAAATATTGAAGGAAAGGGAAAAGTGGAAGTTTATTGTCTTTATTGGTAAATGAAGTGGAGCAGAAGCTAACATAACCTGTCTACCTAGTAACGAGAGAAACCTGCTCCAGGTAATCATGAAAGTATATGTTTATTATATCATCAATTAATTGTCTCCTTTGTCTAAAGAGATCATGACTAGTTAATCTTTTTATGGACAAGATTTGTTAAATACGTTCTAAGTGATCAATGGAAAGAGTGTGTAAGCTATTTAAAGATTTATGAAACAGAGCAGAGGTTTAGAATTACCAGTGAGAGACCAGGCTGACTGTGAGCTCTCAGTTCCGGCTCTGAGCCATGAAATGCTTCTTGAACTCTGCTGCTGGCCACTAAGGCACATTCTTATGGGATTTCAAGATAGCATGAGCCCTCTAATTAAGTGAGAGTGGGAGGGAGATAGAAAATACACTCTAGAGACTGATGCAGGATGTGCAGGCCGTGTAGTGTCTCAAAATGCTGAGAAGATTAACAAAACTGTTGGTCTCTGCTAATCACTTGCATTAGCTCCTTTACTGATTTTCTAAGGTCCTACTACTTCTTTCTGTCATATTAAATATATACCTGCATGCATGCTACAAGAATCCAGTAGCGCCTGACTGAGCTCCAAATTTACCTTGACTTGTTCTGTTTTCACTGTTCTTGTGACCCTGCTATTTTTTTCTCGTTGTTTTTACCTGTTTAACCGATTTACCTTCTCTCTTTTCTCCCCACACACATGCTATCTTATCTACTTTTTGAAGCAGCAGCTAGTGCAAGATCTGAAACAAAGGCATTCTCTAGAAGTATTTAGAAGGTTCAGTATCACACTCTTAGGCTTTGGTTCATTTTTGAATCTGTTGCAAGATGAATAGTGAGAAGTATTATTTTTATAAAGTAAGTGCAGCATTTTAGGCTAACTTTAAAAATTCAACCAAAGCATTTTAGCTTAATGAAAGTGCAATGTTTCAATAAAGTCAAAATACTTTAGTCTTGAATTGTTCTATTCCATAAGAAAAAGCTCATAAGCAGGCTGCACAACTTGATATTGGAGTAGGGGTCAAGAATTAGTGGTATTCAGGTCATAGTTGGACATCTGAATAGACCCAACAACATAGTTGCTCAAACTCTGAAAAAAAGAGCTTGTTTTATCTTTTTCTGACATTTGGCTACTACAATGAATCTTTAGTAGAACCGAAAGATACTTTTCATATTTGTGGTACATTTCCTTGTAGTCTTAATTTAAAATGATATATAACTAATGCTGCTCTGTGGTCAGAGTGCTAACTGTGACATGACTCCAAGGTCATAATACAGAATTTTTCTTCAGTTTGTTTGGTTGTTGTTGTTTATATTTTTGTTTCCTATAATGTTTTTCCTAAGGTGAAGGTATAATAATAGAACAAACAAACAAACCCCAAGCAAATAAAAGAACAGTGTTCCAGTAACTATATCCACTATGGAAGAAGGATTTCTGAACGTCTTTAAAGCTGTATTTCTTCCTCTCTTTCATTGCTGATTCATAAAATGGAGCATTGTTGGTTTGTTCTGTAGTTATGTTCCAGTACTAGGAATATCTTTTAGCATGTTACTGCGTACACAAACTACCATAGGGGATGCTGTTATTAGTATACAACAGCTGACAGTAACTATGTGGTTGTCATGTCTGTGTATAACTATTTGAGGAAAAAATAAGGCCACTAGTTGTAGAGAACCCTGAAAGCTTAATTAACATAGTCGTCAACTACATTCCTTGTAATAAAGTATTTCTTTGCATATTGCTTATTTTAAAGCTTGACCTAAATATGCAACCTGAAGTACAAAATAAAATTAGAGCATTTTTTGTGAGGAAACACAGCATAACAAGTTAGGCAGTAGTTGATGCTGTAGTGTAATTATTGTTGCATTAGCGTTTCCATTATGAGTTCATTATTTGCACAATTCTTGAAATAGAAGTAAGAAAAGGCCTTGTTTTCATATTTATCCTATCAGAAGCAGAGCAGCATTATGCATATATAGTGCTCATTAGTTGTTTTTTCAAGTTCTATTAAAACTGCATAGGTATATATTTTATATGCGAAGACACATATTCCTCAGGATCAGATTCATAAAAGAGTAGTACAATTACTTTGCTACGTTGTCAACTAAGTAAACTGCTTATATGTCTGCCCTACTAGAATTATCCTGGTTTAAAACAAGTAATTTTCAACCTTGGAGACCTTGCTTCTATAAATAAAATCACTTTCCGATTATTAGAATTCCTGTGTTGTGGTTTGCATGGTATTAAAAAAATGTTTTCAAAAAGTACATGTAATAATTTCCTGGAAATATCGGAGAAATGGTTAATTGAATTTATGAGTATTTCCTCAGAACCAACCACATGTCTCAAAAATACTCCCTAAATGCAAGTCCAAACAAAGACATTACATATAAGTAATGAATTACAAAGAAATTACATATAAGTAATTTAGCATGTTAAATCCTATGTCCCTTGTAGCCAGTTCTGGAACTGACTTCCAAGGGTCCGTAATGTCTCGTAGAGCTTCAGCTCAAACTGACTCTAGATGTGAACTTGCCCCAAAGGAAAAGGAAGACGAGATGTGAACACAGGCATACCCCAGGCTTAACAAGTATGGAATATCTCTCAATAAATGTAGATATGTTTTTGTGCTTGTAGAACACTGAGATGATTAGTAATTGCCCTGCAATTACTGTGGCCAAAAACTTCCACTGTAATGCATAACTTTGCTTTGGGTTCTGCACAAAAGATGCAGATATATACAGATTAGCTTCAAAAGCATTCATGCTTTGGAACAATGGGCACATTTAGGTATTCTCACAGTCTCCAGTTAAATGCATCTATGCTTTATATTAAAGCATTTAAATTTAAAAAAAAAAAATATATATATATAAAATAAAATTAATTTAGAAGCCAGGTTGCAGAGGCACGTAGTTGTGGGTTGGGTGAAAAAGAAAGAATGAAAACATGATTTTTAATGTTATCATTGTAAACATATGAGAAGATGCTGTATCTTCTTTTGTTTACTTGGGCAAACTGTGTTGGTTTTAGTGAGTGCTGTCGTTGGTTCCTTTGTGGTCTGTTTTAGAGAAACAAAGCGGGACCTGAATATAATAAAAAGTACAGGTAAACAAACTTCCAAAACTATTCTGCATATATATGGTTACTATCCTGTGATTCAGAGAACTTAGTTTAGAATAATTACATAAATTTTATTTTTGGTTTAGATGTACTGCAGTGTACCAGAGATATTGCATCACGGCAGTAATGCTTTCCATTATTTTAGAAGCCTACATATTTACTTAGTTTTCAAGACTACATAAAATTGAAAGGATGAAAACATGTGGCACATAATGATACTTAATTGTGGAATTTTGCTTGAAATACAAACTGCCACATTCCTAATCCATCTCCTCTAAAGGGCATTGTTCAGGCCGCTGTCAGATAAGGGTTACATGTCGAAGGTATGGAGGCAAGTCTCATGCACCATATCACCACGTCTGAGACTTAACAAGTAGCCAAGAAGGCTGGAGTGCTGCCAGCCAGGCTGTATTTTATTTCCGTATCATTTATAATGCTTGCTATGATACATGGTGCTATCTTTCAATCTTGTTTCCTATATTTAAAAGAGTTCATAGAGGGGAAAGTAATCACAGTACTGCTGCATTAAAGAGCATGTTTTATTATTACTATAGAGCAAAAGTATTAAAATGCATTAATTTCTAAATGACTCTTCCCTCCTCCTCCTCCTCCTCACAAAATACACACAACAACCTCACCAAAAGGCTTGGAAGTCTTAAGCCTGAGTGAAGTCCTAACTCCGCAGTTTTAGCAATTTTTGTTACAGCCTTCACCGAGGCCTGGGCTGCATTCCCAGATTGTCTTTGTTTTGCTTCTCCTGTGTTATGTTTGGCCTGTTTTGTTTCTAGCTCTTCCCTCAGTTAACAGGTTGACTCACAGTACCTTTGGCATTGACCTATCCAATATTAAAGGTTTTATGCTTGTATAAGAATATATATTTTTCTGCAGTCATTTCCATAATAGGAAGTGTATTAGTGCTGCTAATTTGGTGATATATATTTCACATGATAGCACAGACAGGCATGAAATGGGAGTGGGTGAGTCTGTTTACCCAGTTCAACGTAATCTACCTTCTAGTGATGACCCATCTGCCTAGGAGGTCATGTAAACTCTCTTAGGTGATGTATACACTGATCCTTTGTGTGTGTGTGTGAATTCCAATGACATTTTACATTAAGGCTAGAATAAATGCCAACAGAATGTTTTGCCAAGGGCTTAGTCAGCGGTCTTTAAAACTACTGAAATTAAATTAGAAAGAACAAGTAAAATGTCTAGATGTGCAAGAAAGAAAAAAAAAATGAAAGATTCAGAAGAGTTGAGAAGTGTTCATAGTATCACTTGGACTTCAGGTCTTTCAAGAGTATAAATCAGGACTGAAAAGAAGCATAATTTTTGCACAAAACATTTATTTTTGAAACTTTGTCCCTAGAAGAAATGTAAGGTGGATAGGCATATGTAAATATATAAGAGAATTACGTTATGTGTATTGATATAAAACTAATAACATATTTGTAAATGATGGCAGTGATGAAATATTTATCAAACTAACAATTTCATTTAGAAATATCTCAAAAATAACCAACCTTTTATATGGAGGTTAAGATGTGAAATAGCTACATTTAATTCTCTGGAAAGTAATAAACATCTTAGAAACTAAATCGCTGTATTCACTTTATCTATCTCCTGAAAAAGGATATATACAGAGAAGTATAAATAGGATAGTTTCAGGTAGTAAAAAAAGCTAGGGAAAGTAACACTACGGGATCTGGCAAGTATTGCATTTGACTAATGAATCACTTCCCTAGATTGGGTTTCTAGTCTAGAAGGCAAAGAAAATAAGTCTGCCTTATTAGTTGATGTTTGTGGAGCAGTTGATGAATGAGGGGTGTAAATGTTAAGTGCTATTACCACAATAAGTAATCTTCTTGTGATATTTGAATTGCAAGAGAATCTAAGCCTTCAGACTTTTCTTCTTAATGGAATCTCAGTGAAGAATACAACACTTTTACTACTGAAATTATTAGGACATGTTTAGGGCTTAAGGGTTAGGAAGAGTATGGATCCATTGATCCTATGGACAGAGATGAGATACCACCTACTCTTCTTGCTCAAGAAATGGTCATGAAACACACTGTCACAAAATATCATATAGATAGCAAGAGTTATCTCATATTTGCGTCTCTTAAAAGCTAATCTAGTCCAAAATCCAGTCTGGTAACTTTTTTCCATTAGATTTTGTGGTGATATTGTAATCTTCATATTTTTATAAATGCGCCACATGGCTCACAGCTTTATAAAACCATTCTACGAAAACATCAGAAATTTTTTAAAACTGTAACTGAACACTTTGCAAGGTGCAAAATAATAAAGTAGCAGGCCCTCTGTGTTTTTCGTCTTGTATTTTCTTGATGATCATGTTCAGAAAAGATGCAAGAAGGGTTGCAAATTTTTCTCTGCTTTAATCATGAGACAAATATCTTACATCAAGCTTTTCAATTATGTTCAGAATTCTCTCTAGTTTTACTTTTCTGCAGGAGCATTCAGTGTCATAAGTAGCTGATACAGTCATCAGACAGAAATGACTTTTTTCTTTTTTCTTTCTTTTTTTTTTTTTTTTTTTTNTTTTTTTTTTTTTTTTTCCTTATTTTTGTCTTGGGATTCACTCTAAATATTCCAGAAGTCTGAATAGAATAGTTGTTGTTTCCAAGTTGTTAAAAACATGGTTATACTGCTTCCCAGTGGTTGCTGAAAGAATATTATGCTCTCATTTGGTGAAACTATTTTGTGATCACGCATATGTAGTTTTTTATTCTTTGGATTTGGTGCAATACGAGAGTATTTGGAGCTTTTCTCTTTTCTATTACATGGTTTTATATCAGTGTAGATTGACTTCAGTGAATTTGTCCTAGTTGATAGCAGTAAGTGTGAGAGAATATAAAAGCAGAATGCCTTGCTGTTTTACAGGGGGTCTTAACTGAAGGCTGCAGCGTGATGTTTACAATCCAAGACAATGACTTGGCTAGGCTGGTGACTGTCATCTCCCCTGGAGATGGACAAGCAAAATGCTCTTTCCCTCTCTGCAGTTGTGACTTATCCATGTTGGATAGCAGCACGCACTTCTAAAAAGAAGATATTTTCTAGGGAGGGAGAGAAAATGAAAGTCACTCAGAGTATGTGGAGATCCATTAAAAACCCAGTTTGGCAGAGAGAAATGTCTGTCAATGAGAGAGATGATCGCTTTTTGAAGCATTCATTGGGAAAGAACTGACATTGTGCACTGACCTCCCCAAGAGAACAAAGCTGTGAGCACCTTGAAAACATTACTGATATTAGCTTTATAGTACAGATGTCGGACTGAGACTCGAGAGATCTTCACACAGCTCTTGCTGCTGCCATCAATTTCTTGCAAACTGCTGGGGATGTACCACTCGGTGCCAAAGTTCAGCACTGGCAAAATGGTAGTGTGAGATTTCCACCGCCCTCCTTCTGTCTGCTTAGGGACGGACTAATGCAGTTATTTATGTTCAGCTATCACTTGAATACTCCCACTGATTTTTAGTGGAATTATGGAAGCAGTGAGATGCTACTGAGTGAGGGAATGCTGGGTCTGAACTTCAGAGCAGAGCGGGTATGTACAGTCTGTGCCAGGCTCTGGGAATGTGACTCTGAGTTCAACAGTAATAGTTATTTCTCATGTCCTTTGTTTATCTCTTCAAATGATTTTTTTTCACCTACACTCCCAAATCCACCCAGAATCAGAGTCAAAAAGAAAGAAATTTTAGCAGAATCCACTTTTTTTTTCTTTCTTTTTTTTTTTTTTTTTTTTTTTAAGTAGTTCAGATCCTCTAAAATTGCTTTCCTCTATCAGCTGGTTTTCTTCCAAGACTCCTTGGCTCATGAACCTACCTACCATTGTAATGTCTCAACTTAGACAGTAAGAAAGAGAACTGGTAGCATCTCAGAATAGCTGTGACTCCTCCTTATATTTGTAAGAAGGGCTGAATGTGTAATTACATGTCATTCACAAACATATTTTCTTGTTAGACATGCTTATTTACTCATTCATTGTAGTATGACAACTAATAAAATACAATATGTCAAAATAAAATAGAATCTGTTCCTAGTACACAGAATATTTTCATAATACCTACTACTGTTAATAGTGGTTATGTGTATGACTCCTGTGTTTAGACAGAGATAGACACAAAAATACTGTTATGTAACATTTAGAATTACATTATTGAAAATTAAATCAGTCCAGAGTGCATCAAATTTCAGATATTTGGTTATAAGGGTTCAAAATAACTGAGTGGATATGCATTCATGGGAATTTCATGTATTTTTCATAGCCTGCAAAAATCTTGAAATTACTCTGTACTGAGTGATTTTAGCCAACGACCCACACATTTTCATCTCCCAAATTAAACTTTACTTACTTTACCAACTTTTACCAAAATGCTGTACTCTTTACTTTCCTGATAAAGCCGTTCATAGTACTTTCTAATTCACATAAAAATTGTCAAACCTAAAGTGTGCAGATGGTTTCAGAAGGCACTCTCTTGCAAACCTCACCGGAGTGGTTAACATATAAAATGATTAAGCCTCCACTGTGTTCTTTTAGATCTCTGCAAGAAATTACATCCCTCAAAGAATCACAGAGAGGACCTGTACTCCCTGTACTCCAGGCATGTCAACCTACCATGACAGTGGAAGCTACGGCTGCTCACATGCCCACCTGAGCAAAACACGATGGATGTTGCTGTCTGCGCAGCTCGGGCTCTTGCCACCCATTGTGTTTGGTGTTGCACGACAGCCCCAGCCCCAGGCCCAGCATCGCTCCTTGGTTTAAACCACTGTTTATCGTGAGCAGTACTGGAGAATCTGACCGTTTGAATTCCCCTGTCAGAGAATAATATACAAGGATTTCCAGGGGATTTGGATTTTTATTGTGTTTATTTATAGCAACTGTTCTAGCCATTTAATTTGGTCTGAAATTTTTTACAGAGCTGACAGCTGTAGGCAATTTCTGTAACTACCAGTGACAAGGTGTTTCTTTTCAAAATAAAACAGTAAAGTTCCTGTAAGTACCTAGCAACATAATTTCTTTCTTTTAAGTCAAAAATGGCTATCAGTTTTAATGGTAAATTACAGCTGAAGTTATTCTTTCTGTGATCAGAAAAGCAAAGTAAATATAATATGAACTAACACACTGACTGTGTTATGCTTAATCGGTTTAAACAATATTTTGTTGTCCAAGAGGTCTTAGTTAAATGAAACTGCTTCTGTTTATGCTCACTGTTAGTAAGGATGACATGTTTTCACCCATGATTAGAGTACTAACTGTGTTCAGCAGTAATTCTCTTTAGTTAGGAACTTGACCTAATCTGAATGAAAATACACAGAAAAATGCAGAAAGGCTGGGAAAAGGTAGTGACTTTGCCAGACTGCCTGATTAACCAGGGACAGCGTAATGCACAGACTTTACTGATCGAATCTTTTGTTTAAAATCAACAAATGTAAAGATGTTTTTCTTTAGCTAAATTCAATAGCAATAATTGAAATAATTGGTGTGGGTTAACATGTCGCTCACCAAAACACACTGAAGTTTAACAGTGTAGAAAATGCTATTACAGGGCCTATGAACGGACTGTCTATCTTGAGGCCTCAAATCCAAAATTGCCAACAGCAAATACATAGGCAATCTAAGAACAAGGAAAGCTCACCTCCCTAAACAATCCAAGGGATGAATTTTCACTTAGCCCTTCATGTGTTTGGGGGTGGGTTGTCCATTAATTTGTCTAAATATTTTTAGAAATCACACAAACTTTTTTGCATCTTCTCTGTCTTGTGGCAGTAAGTATAATGTCTTCATTGGCTTTTGAGAAAAAGAAAATACTCTAGAGCAGGGGTGTCAAACTCATTTTCACCTGGGACTACATCAGCCTCGTGGTTGCCTTCCAAGGGCCAAATGTAATTTTAGGACTGTATAAATGTAACTACTCCTACATTTATTAAAAGATATATTAATTAAAATTTATATTAATATAAACTATATGAAAATCACATTTGGCCCTTTGAAGGCAACGACGAGGCTGATGTAGCCCCAGGTGAAAATGAGTTTGACACCCCTCCCCTGCTCTAGAGGGTATAAACGTGACACTTGCTGCCACTTACTTCTGCTGTTCCGCAGCTCTTTTGTTGTAACTCAATAATAGTTCTTCCTATCCTTGAGTAACCTCTTCTTAGGTATTACTATTTTTAATCTAACCAACATGCTAGAGAACTGATACTTCCGACTATGAAAGAGGATGTTGTGCTCAGTCAAATGCGAAGGCTTTTGAACTTAGCAGATGAATACACATAAGTAAAAGCTATGGGCATAAAGGTGTTCCCAGCAGGTTTTCCTCTCATGAATTATAGTTAGGGTGATATTTTGGTTCATCTGTGTAATAAACAGAAAACCTACTTGCAGCCTTGTTCTTTACCAAATATGTATATTTATTGTTTGTTTTGTTTTTAATGCCAATCGAGTAATGGTGATACAGTAGCAACTTGGCAACAGTTAGACAGGGACTAGAGTCCGAGGAGGAAAATTTGTGGGTTTGTTCTCATCGAGTAAAAAAAGAGCATAAAGTTTCTGAAACAGTTGGGAGCAATGTGAGAAGCTATGAAATTACCTTCACCACAGTGTGCGATGCTCTACGTCAGTAAAGAAAGGGTTGAAAGAGAGCAGAGAGATGGATTCCTGGGTGTATACATAAAGATGTTTCTACATAAGATGAGGCATAGGAAAGCAGAAAAATGATAGAAAAATCGAGCTATCGAAAACCTACTCAATTACGAGGATTTTGCGTCTCCCTTTCACCTTTGTAGTATTTCTACACTAGTTTGACTGATTTCAGTTGATACACAGCTAGTTAATCTCAGAGATAGAAGAAATTAATCCCTATTATATATTTGTATTATGACATTTTGAAACTTAGAGTAGGGATGAGAAAACGCTGTTTACCCCTTGTTCTGCTTTTAAAGCATATGAGGAGTCAGATTGCACTGCCCAGTTAACCTGAGCAATATCAAACGCTAGACATAAAGGCTTACATAGTTCAGGTGTGAACAGCTAAGAAAGGAAATTCCTATTAGCTTACTGCAGCCTCTTTTTTCTGAACTGTGCAGTGTCAAGGCATCTGTGAGGAGAAAGTGAACAACCATGAATCTTTTGGGGTGCAGTAATCTGATTTTCCCTGTGATCCTTTTTTGGTCATTTTGGAGTTCATTCCTTTTCCTGGATGCTGGGGCTGCAGAGGGGAGCTGGGGAAGGAGGGACCACAGGAACAACAGACATGCTGGCAGCATCACTGCTGACGCGGGAAAGGGGAGTTGGTGGGCCAGCCATATTCTCCCCATTTCTACCAGTTTGGGCCAAAATTATGGGTTACTTCCAGTTAAATGCACCATCTTAAGAATGAAGCAAAACTGGAACAAAAGAGCAGCCAGTGAGTGGCACATATGCAGTGGGGCTTTTTCCTCTCTCTGTGCTTCTCCACCTTCTTCTCCCTCCCCTTCTCTCATCTTTTATTGGTATTTTATATTGCTCGTATGTTGATTTTCAGGAGACAATACAATTTAATTCTCCAAAAGCAGCAGTCTCCAACCTATCATTCAGCATGAAGCTCAAAATATTATATATATGTGATTAAAAGCCTGAAATAATGTAAAATGAATTACATATTTATTTATAAATGGTAGCTACACTGTTGCCCAAGCCATTCTCTTTTATTCCAAAATGCATTTGAGTGCGTCTCATCGCTGCCTGGATGTGCCTTCCTTCCCTTGGAAGGAAGCTCTGAGCAGCTGCTCTGCCTTCCCCAGAGCAGCAGCTCAGCACCCTTCCCCAACCATTTGTGGCCCTAGTTTGTGACATTTCTGCCTGTTGTTTCCACGTATTGCATGTTCAGAGACCTCCTAATGGACTGTGGAGACCTCTGCCAAAACCAGAAAGGCTGAAGCTTCTGAAGTATAACTCTAGGTGTATGAAACAATATAACGTGGCTAGGACAAGGTTTAGGATAGGAGATAATGTCTGTACAGTTTGCTTCTTTTGTGATGCTACCCAATATGTCTAAGCTGTAATGGATGCATCGCTGCTCTTATGCAAAGCTTTTGGCTGCTACAGACGAGGTTTACAATGCAGAAATGAAAGGCAGAGCTGCAGCGCAGCCTCAGTGAAATTTGCCGTTCCGTCTGAACCGTATCATTAGCGCCGGTAGCAGCAAATGGCACGCAGCACTGCTCAAGTGCAGCTGTACAGAACTGCTCACATTGCCAACACATATTATTTTCCACTTACCCAAAGTGCGAGCTGCTCCACTGAGGTATTGCAGTGGGATTAATCAAATACATGGTGGGATACAGGAGCCCGTGAGCCTGATTGTGAACAAAACGTTATCTTAATTGCTATCAGCGCTGATACAACTGAATTACACCTTGCTTTTATTAATTGTTTAGGTGTGTTTATTTGTGACATTCTTTTATGAATGAAGCTGCCCAGGTGAGCCAGTGTACCTGTTAATCTCTTAATTTCTGTTAAACTCTCAATTCATGAATATTTTTTTTAAACAGCAATTTCAAATTTTAGAGGGAGTAGAAGAGGTCATTTTAATCTGTCTGTTTGTTTCTGTTTTGGGTGGTTTGAGTCCTGGTATTGTTTCTGTGTGCCTTACTGTTAGATTCCTTGACAAGCCTGAAAGGTACATCCCTTTCTTTGATCTGTACTTCAGCCTAAATCCTAAATTCTACATTCAGTTTTTGGTCGTTTTCAACTTAGACACACAGCCCTTTGAAGTCAATGTGATTTGGCTTCAGGAGCTGACCTTAGTGAGGGCTCTGCAGTTCTGCAGCTGCCCTGGGGACACCAAAGCCTCCGTGCAGTGGCCAAGTGGGCACCTGGGCTGGGCAAGAGCCAGCACCAAAGAGAAGTGCCAAGAGCCTGCCCAAGTGACGCCTCTTGCTTTTCTTTTTTCAGGGAAGGAATACAGCATGCAATGCAATGCTTGTAATGTATGGAGATAATTTTTATGTAGCTACTGACAACATGCATAGAAATACCAGTTGAAATAGCTCAACTGGTGCAGCCTTTTTCAGATGCTCAGCTCCAGCCTTGTTCTGCCATCTAGTGTTTGACATATCAAATTTCAACTTCAGCAGTGTTTTTTTAAGTATAGTTTCAGGACAAAAACATTTAAAAATAAGAATGAAATGGAGAAACAGCATTTATTAGTGTGAAAGAAGTGTGACAGAAGAGGGGGAAGACTCAATACAAATGGCATTTTTTCTGTTATAAGTAGAACTGCGGTTGTAGACAGTAAATTAACTGGTCGTCATTTAGACTAACATTTTTCACTGGTAGAGCTGTAAAATCTTTTATTACAGTCCCACAATTTTTGACTCTCATTTGTTTATTTGAAAGCAAGTTATTTAAGAGTGAATCCAGATGTTCTGTACAGCTTATCTGTTACCATAAATGGTCATTGAGCACTTTGGATAATTAACTATCAGATTTTTTTGGTCTGTTTATCTCAACTGTTTCACACTTGTATTTGTGCCTTGCTTGACTTCTGAATAAATAATTGACTATATAGGCTTTTAAAACTAGAAAATAATTGGTTCTGTTTCAGATCTTACAAGTTGGGGTCGTCTTTATCAGACAGATTGCTTCTGCCTCAGGATGGTGTGGAAACTTATTTAAGTGACAGCTGTAGTACAGCGCAGTATTCTGTGTTGTTGAGGCTCCTGTTAAACTCTGGAACAAAAAACATATTGGCTGAACACAATTTTTTGTTGTAGTTGGTTTACAGCTAATTGCATCCTCTGATTAGTAAAGTTTGTGGTTAGGGAAGCAATTCTTAATGATTTCTTCAAATCTTGCACGGCCACTATTTTCTGCCAGTAAGTTCTACTTAATTGGCTGGTTGCTTTTCTGTGTTGGGTTATTTTCAGTTTTTTTGGGGAGGTTTGTTTATTTGCTTGTTTACAAATTTGTGTTGAATTATAACTGGTAGTAATATGACTGAGAAAAAAAAACCAACAAACATTTTCAGAAATCTGAAGTGTAAGAGTCAGCTCTTGAAAAGCAAGTCTGTGTCATTCTGATATTTGACTGAGGAAAGGGAGGAGATGGGAAGAAGAAGGGTGCCTTCGCTTTTACAGTAATAATACATTTGGCTGGTGCAAACTGAAGGAAAGACATTTGCCATCTTGGGCGACAGAATGTATTTTGTCTGGGAAACTAAGCTGTGCTGTGCCTTTCTTGGTCTTGAATGGAAGACCATTTGCAAACTGGAAGTAAATCACATGCAAGAAGTCATGGTTAAACATTAGACCACAAAAATGGAAGTGGTGGGAATAGCCGAGAGTAGTGTTATTCCAGCTATGCTGAGAGGCAAAAAAAATGGTGTGAGAAAAGAGGTTTAAAAGAGGTACAGAAGGAAATTCCTGGGGAAAGAAATAAAATAAATACAAAGCTATTAAAAGAAAATACATAATTTACATTTGAAGCTTAGTTACAATCAGATTCATAAACAGTGAAATCCTTTCCATACTCTTTCACTTTGGTGGAGTTCCACTAATTTGAAATTACTGGAAGATCTTTTCTTTAGCCTTAAGGAGGGTCGTTTCCTACATTGACATCTGAAATTCTCTCTTTAATCTTATCAAAATTTACAGATGAAGTAGGAATGTCTAAAGTAATTCCGTAAAATGCCTAAAGACTACACTGTTTGATATGCATGATGGATTCTCCATGGCACCCCTTCCTTATCCAATTTTAATCTCTGATCAGTCCCTGGCCATTGTCCTCTGAAAGAATGATCACATAAAAAAGCTGAAAGGTAATAAAGAAAACTTTATTATTAGTATAGATTTATTGATAGCTCTGGCAAATGTATGGTATGTTTTTCCAGTTCTTCTGTTTAGCACTGTCCATATTTTCATGGTTCATGCCATTTTTCAGGTTTTATTTTTACTCTTTTACTTCCTATTTTTTGTTTCCAAATATTGAACAAAAGCTTTATATTCTGTTAAATACTTACCAGTCATTGCTGTATTTCACTGGAATACAAGACTATTCAGGGTCCTTTGGGATAAACTACTATGTTAATATTATTTCTTTCAGTGATACTGTTTAACTGTGAGTTTAAATTCATCAATTTA
Organism: Pampusana beccarii; assembly: GCA_013399365.1. Lineage (NCBI taxonomy): Eukaryota > Metazoa > Chordata > Aves > Columbiformes > Columbidae > Pampusana > Pampusana beccarii. The sequence goes on along the minus strand of VWYH01009633.1, from coordinate 890,266 downwards.
TTGGGACATTTAACCAATTTTCTAGTATATTCTTGATTTCATTGGTTAGAAATTATGACTCAAGAAGCATCTTGTGATAAGAATTACAGCAGTGATTTCATTTCTTATTTACCTATGCAAGACAGTGAAAAGAGTTAAACATTAAAAAAATAATCAAAATCAGCTGTTTCTCCAAATTTTTGTCAAATTCACTATTAACTACGTAATGAAGGCATTCTGAGAATTTTGTTATTTTTATGAAAACTTACACCTCATGCACATGAAGGCCATGATATACCCTTGGATAATTACAAATACATAAAATCATGTGTTTCAAATCAATCATACTTGAGCCTGTAAGTTTTTAGTATCTCCTGTCTAAAGAATTCTGTCTGCAGATTTCTGGTTATTTTCTATGAGAAGAGCTAACAGGATGAACCTAAATGAGATTAAAATATCCTGTTGGCATGCTGAGTAGTACAGCATGAGTAGTACATGCTGAGTAGTATAGCACAGATCTCCAGGAAAAGGATAGATCAGGAACTTCTACATCATATCTTTTTGATGATACCATGCTTTCACACTTTCTTCAGATTTGAATCCTTTTTGGTCATTGAGGTATCTAAAAGAATTAAGGACGTATTTGTCTGTCTTGACTTTTCAAAAGGTAAAAAAAAGACATCATTGAAAAGACAGTGTGGCCATGAAGTTCCTCTTAACAATTCTCAGCATCTTTAAGATGTCAGTAACAATACTTGTTTTTCTCTCTTATTTTGAAGAAAGGCAAGAAAATTCTGTTTGTCTAGTTTTCTTTTTAATTTCAACATTCTGAATGGTAATTTCATCTTCCACACACTTCTTTTGTCCAAGCACACCACAAGTTTCCATCTTTCCTCTCCTTCGGTATACAGACCGCTTGTTATCAAAGAACTTTTTCAGCTACAGCCCAAGCAGCTCTGCAGTTGTTCACTTCTGAACTGTCATCCACAGACTTTTCGGTGGTTTTTATCTGCTTTCTGGAAGATATGATCCTGTCTGCTGCTATTTATATGTTGCATACTTATGAAATAAAAAAACAACAAAAAAAAAAAACAAAAACAAAAAAAACCCCGCTTTTTTTTGCTTTCTGTCAGATGCAGCTCATAACCTTAACAGCTAACTTTATGTTTGTAGGATAGGATTTTTGCTCCTTTTCGAGCTCTGAACTTTTCAACTATGAAATGTGAAATTTATTTATGTTAGCAAATATTCCATGTTCAACCTCTTAATTTTTATTTGTTGCCAGGTAGTGGAACAGGCTGTCCAGGGAAGTGGTGGAGTCACTACCCCCGGAGGTGTTTAAAAGGCATTTAGATAAGGTGCTTAGGAACATGGTTTAGTGCTAGAGTTAGGTTGGACTCAATGATCCCAAGGGTATCTTCCAAACAAAATGTTTCTATGATTCTGTGATTTTCTACAAAAATGTACTATGTAAAAATCAAGGACACGAAGTCCATTTTTGGTGCATTTACAAGTTGTCTAAAAACCTGCCTACTGCTAGTGCAGAAGGTGCTTATCCTTTAAGTCAGGTCTTTCTGAATATCTTCTTGAAACCTTTGAAGTCAATTGATTTTATCAGGGTTCAGCCATCCAAAAATATCTCATACAGTCTGAATTTTATAACACTCAGCACCCAGTCTTGTCTTTATTCCTTTCACAATAACTTCTCAGCATCCAGTCATATCTGTATTCTTCACAGATAAACAGGATTATGTGTTTTTAAGTTAAAATCAACATACCTATTCAGAACTGTCAATTACATATACATTATTTATGCAGTAATAAAAACTCTGATGGATAAGTATATTCAACTGTGTATTGAGATGGCACAACATAGCTCTGTTATTTTTCTAGTTGGCTGCAGACATTTTTTACATTTCATGTGGAAATTTGCATCTCAAAAAGAAGAGATGATGTTTTTGCCATGCAGTAATCTCAAATCCTTTGTGATTGCATTTTTGCATACCCTATTGCTTTGTCATTTTGAATCAAAATTTTTAATCTATGTATCTTGATAATTGTCCACATTCATGAAAAAAATAAATAAAAACTGATTGCATAATTACCACTAATGGAGATAAAGAAAAAGACACTAAAAAATAACTAATTTTCAATTTCCATCTTACAATAGGCTTAAAGATGTTTTGATATCCATTTTAATAAGGCTAAAATAATAGACTTTTGTGCTCTTGCCCAAAGAAGGGGAACTTTTACGCTGTAAGAGCCAGCAAGTGCCCCTCAGTAAGAGCCTGCTTCTAATGTTTCTTCAGCATTGTGGTCTAAAGCAAAACACTCAGTGTGCTTAAACAAACATACAGTCTGTATTTTGCAGGAAACCTTAAGCAAACATGATGTAACTCTGAAGGGGTACAAGATAAAAGAAGGGAGGGAATATATTGCCCTCAGTTCAGAACAACATAGTGGTTTATCATGAAGCAGCAGATAAAAAAGAAGCCATGCCAACAATTAAAGATTGTCTGGCCCAGATTTCTTTCTCCCTCCTCACCCAAAACATACATCTTCCAGTGACTGCAGATGAAAAAACATGTAGACTTTTTCTGGATATTTTCTCTGTCCTCACTGTCCCTCTAGTGCTTCCAGGGACAGATGATATTTGCAGGCATCCGTTTATTTTCCGTGCTACACCAGCCTTCGTCCCATAGTGCTCAGAACATTTAAAGAACAATACAAAAAGGGTCCTGTCATCAGCCTGTATTATGTGATTCCCTCAAAATTAACAACTCATTTACTGCTAGGAACTATTGAAGTTACTTCTTAGCTCTAGTAACTCACACATATAGTGTTTCTTAAATGTTTGCACCTCAAATTCTGCTAATAATATTGTAGGCAGAGAAGAGCAGCAGCATAAACTGATAAACCGGAGGTTGTCCATGCTTATTCAGCATGGGAATGAACATGAAAGGGCTGCGGGGGGAGAGCTGCCCAAGGAGACCCAGCGGACAAACACACCACTAAAGGAAGGAAAAATGAGAAGGAAAAAAAAAAATTATTATTATTTTTTTCTAATTCTTGGGTAGAAATGGCTTTTTAAGAAAGTAAAAGATAGGGTACTGTGAAAGATTGCAAAGAAATTTATATCAGTATCTTGACTTATTCTGGTCAGTAGTAATCAAAGAGCCTTATTTTCTCACAGCATTTTAGTATTCAAAGACTGTAAATTCGAAGTGTAAATTGTTTTATTGTTTTTCAGTCCTTACAATCATTTCCTCATCGTATTCCAAATGTAATCAAGGTGTACAATTTTACCTTGCATACTGTATGCACATGTATGTATGTATATATACTACAACGCATTGGGCTGTAGCTGTGAAGGAGTTCTTAAGTTCCTGCTCACAGCTCCACAGGCTCAGGTGCTGCTTTGGCTGATTCAAGCTACTTAAATGTTATTAATTCCAAGTTGCAGTTACAAAACACTATACTGTAAATAAACATAGCCCTGATTGCGTTGTTTGGCTATTGGTAAAAATGTATTTTTAAAATAAATTTACCGTAATTGGATTCTATTTTGTGTTCTTCCATGTGGGCAAGAAAATCCAATGAGATCTAATTTATTTCCAGAATGAAACAACTGCATTTATATAACTGACTCTCCCAGGTGTCAGCAAGGGTTCTACCCAGTATTCAATCTTTATTACTCGAAACAGCTCAAGTTTCATAGTTTATAACAGCAATATTACTGGCATCTTTTTCAATTGTCAGAAATATTTGTAATTTTAACTAAGAAAAAAACTGTTTTGATAAAATACACAGCTTACAGACAAAATTTCCACTTAAAGAGATCTTTCTTTTAAAAGCATGAAATTAGCTAAATTATAAGAACACTTTCAACTTGTTTTTGTAGTAACGCTGTTGCCTTCTTCAAAAAGTGCATGAAGACAAAACATGCTGCTCTTTATAACAGCAATGCTGTTCTCCTATTGTTAACAGTGTTTCCTGAGATACTAGATCTACAGATGCATGCATCAGTCAGTAAATATAAAAAATATATCTTATGCTTTATTAGATATCATGGTTCACTTGCTGATATTTCTTTTGCTATTATTTGTTCTCTGAAACTCTTACACTGTCTACAAGGATTTCACAGATCAGTAATCGGAAATGAGATTTTGATGCTCAACCCTAACTGCAGCTAGACATTACTTATTCTATGTGAAGGTCAGGTTATGTTGACTCATAGTATCTACTTGGATATACAGCATACAGACTATTTCTATTTCTTCTGCTGTTATGGATGCTCCCCACCCCTGCATCGCTCACCTGGCTGTTGTTGCCTAAAGGACTATTTTTCTTGTTACTGTATTGAGATACAATGTATTTCAAGATGCTTCTCTTGAAATACTTGGCCTCCCATCAAATACTAGGTCATACAGAATAAAAATAATAATAAGAAGGTTCTGTAAACTTTTCTCTGCGCACAATATTTTTGTGGGTTGGTCCTTGCTTGTATCCTTGGTTCCATTTACCTCAGCAGCTCTGACAGGGATCCAGCTCCAGACAGTCCCTGAAAGCTGTTCCTCCCTGCCCAGAAGGTGAACAGGCAGCTCTCAGCTCTACTACCTGCAGGTAACCACTTTTTTAAGACTTTCTTGGAATTTCTATCCTTGAATCGAAACTATTTATTCAATGTTCTAGGTGTATTTTTAGGAAGAAGGAAAGAATGGCTCAAAATTTGATATGTTTCTGACACAAGAGCATTTGGTTAATAGTGGACACGGAAATCTGAAGTTTCAGAAGAGGCGATTTTGAAGCATGACATATTCCTTTGGAATCTGTATTCCACTCTGTGTAGCTTAGGAGAATCCAGATACTTTAACTATGTCTTGTCAGTGGCTGGTAGAGATTTAGGAGAAAAGCAGAAACACGCGGGGTTGTCCCAGCTCCCACCAGCTGCTGCGGCACCCAGAGGGCTGCCTGCCAGCGGAAGCCAGGCAGGCGCAGGCAGCGATCTGGCATCCTCTGAGCACAGATGCAACATTGCCCCGTTCCCAAGGCAAGGAGAGGTGGAGTGTGAAGAGCAGTCACCTCCCACAGACGTCGTGTCACACATAAACAAGTAACACACATAAAAATGAATGACGAGATGTGAAAATCTTTCAGTATCTGGGTCAGCTTTTCTCCTCTTTCACTTGTTAATGTGGCAGAAACACTCTCAGAGATCACAAAGGAAGAATGTATTTATAAACCAATTCAAGGGAAAAGTACAGAGATCAAAATGAAATCAGGAGAAACCTTCTGGCAAACTGAAGAACATGTTTATGTCTGGTTTTTATGAAGTTGTTTCTAAAATACTGTGCTGGAACAAACAATTTATTTTAAATGTTTCTGTAAGCTGTGTCTTTCTTCTGAAATGGAAAATTTCCTTGTAAATTAAGCCCAGCAAGTTCTGGAGTAAACCCAGTGGTAGTTTTCCCCTGACTTAGGGCTGGTTTTATGTGCCAGCAAGTACGTTGGTTGGCTGTGACCCTTTCCTTCTCTTCTCCTCCTGTCAGAGCTCTTGTACAGATGGCAGTGATGGGAAGCACCATTCCCTTCTCCATGCTGCTGATTGTCATCAACTGTAGTGGGCTGGAGCCCTGTAGTGGGTGGAGAGAACGGTAATTTTCCGGCAACTGGAAAGAGGGGTATTACTTGATTTCCTTTATTTCAGAGTCAGCTTCTGTGCTTTGCTGACTATTTTTAACTGACTATGCACATTCCAACATCTCTAGATGTTCACAGCATTTCACAGCCGATGGCAGTATCTCGTATAACTCACTCTTTCCATGAGTTGTGACTTTGCTCCTAGAAATTGCATAGGTGTCTCATCTAAGTGATTAAAACAACTCATAAAGAACACTATTGATTGAAAACTTTTAGGGATTTGGCTCACCATTTAAAAGCCATCAGTCTAAAAAAATCATAAAGGTCTTGAAATAGAGGCATAATGCTAGATGCATTTATTTCAAAAATGATGAACGAGAATGTTAAATAGGGATTGGGGAGGTTGCCAAATCAAATTGGGAAGAACACTGTGGGGAAAAGGAAAGGATATTAAAAGGGAGGGAGGGAAGCAGAGTAAAAGCTGTAAATTTTTCATCATGAGGGATCATTCTAGCAGAGCTGACTCAGGGCTTCTCGATAATGTAGACAAAAATAAATTTTGTTCTCCCAGCTGCTGTGGAGTAGAGCTTTGACAGAGTGCTGGCTCAAGAACAAGTAGAAATTTTTTAGTTTTATGTTGGGTGTGCCAAGAACCATTAGATAGGCAAAAGGCATAAGGGTAGCGCCTCCTCCTGTGGGTGGAAAATTGAAAATGAGGGATACCTCCTGCTAGCAGTGTCTGCTACTACCACTGGCCCTAACCTTTCCCTTTGGCTAGAACCTGGCTTATTTTTCCAGGGCTGTGCTGCAGGGTAACAGCTGGGCAGATCCATGTCTGTTCTTACCAGAGGAAGGGAGGGAGGGCCTAGGCAAGCTTTTGCTATCCATTTCAGTGCTGTCTTTAGATGAATGAATAAAATAAATAAAACCCTACATAAATATTTTTTTCCATTTTGAATTTACATTCTGAGACCTATGCAAATAACTGTCAAATGCTGTTGAATTCTGCTGTATTTTGCCCAGGACCTCTTCTTTATCATATTGTAGATGTCTGTTGCAAATGGTCTTGTATGGGTTACCACAAGCTGTGATCATTGTTTCTGTCAGCTGTCCTGCTCGGTGGATGTTTAAGAGAAAATGGGACAACAGTGGAGAACAGAAGATGTAGAAGCTGCAGATAAACATAAGAAACAACAGAGAAGCTATAAATCCTGTGATTAAAGGGGTGTAACCTCCTTTTGTTGATGGGCTTTAACGTTAGGCTCATTTTAGTCCTTGGCTGTTGCTGGAGGCTAACGCAGTAGTTCAGAACCCATCAGTTTTAATGCATTCCTTATCCTTGTTGTACCCAGAATCCGTTGTTTGTTTGTTTGTTTGTTTGTTTTGAAAATTATTCTCATGACTCAGTTTTAGAACAGAAATGGGATGAAGTGCTTTAATATGTTGTAACAATGCCTTCTTCATATACACCTTATGTTAAGATATTTGAAACAGCATTCAGTGTAACGAAACGTATTAGGTATTGCTCTGTCAAGACATTACTACAAAAAAGAGCTTTATTTTACAGACTAGCAAACAAAACAAGAGATCTGAAAGTTTTACATTGATTTTAGTTGTAAAGTTGCTATACATGTACATTCACCGTGAAGCAAAGTCAGCAGAAGACTAAAGTACTACATAAATCTTTTACTAGCTGGAAAGCACAAATAATGTCAGTAAGGCTAATGTTGTGGCCTCTTGCCCCTTCCCGCTTCCCATGAAGTACGTTAAATAAAGATATCTTGTCTGAGTTCTGGTTACCAAAACTGAAAATTAATCCATGAGAGAACAATGTATGTTCTGAACATTAAATGTTGGATTGTAGTATCTTTGGATATAACAACATGGTATTTGGGGGAGCTAGATCAAAAAATATGTTGGGGGACAGCTTTGCATTTAATACATCCTTTTTAAAGTGCAATAACCTTTAAGAGAAGATAAAATGGCTTAAAGCATATTGATTTCAGGAGGGGTCAGAGTGCGGTGGAAGAAAAGCTATTTTAGAGGCTTTTTGAGACATCCAGCATTTGGAAGGTCTATTGAACAAGGAGCTTTTTTTCACCCACTTTTGTAAAGGAGTACAGCTGCTAATCTAAACTTATCAGGATACGAAACATTGATCATGACCCATGAAATGTTTTATCCAACTGAAAGTACTTTGTGTACACAGAATAGCTTTTATTGGTTCCTCAAAGGGACTGTTTGCAGACTTTCTTAATAGACCTTGGGCTGATCATTGTGTTAGTAAAAGGGAGCTCCAAGTAACAGGTTGTGTTTCTGTGTTAGTGTCAGAGAGAAGCCAGAAAGCACTTTTACTTGCTATGTTTGAAAACCTGATTTTCTGGAGATGTGAGAAGCTAAGGAAGTGTTATAAGAGCGAATTAGTAATGTTTTTACATATTTGACAGAGTCATCACTGAAAATTTCAGTGAAAATATCAGTGACAATTTCACAGGCCACACTAGAGTACTTCTGCACTGTGTTAGAGTGGTGAAACTCAGATCTAGTATGACTGTCATCTTAATTCTTGATTACAACAGTCTTAATCCTACAATGTACACATACATGTGGCAGTATCTATGTGTTTGTAACTCACCCCAAAGACTGTTTATCTCTACAAAATACTTTATCAGAAGCCATTTAAATATACATGTTACAGAATTGCTCATCTCACTTTGGAAGGGAGGGTCACCCTGCAGGAAGACCTGGATAGGCTGGAGGAGAGGGCTAACAAGAACCTTTTAAAATTCAACAGAGACAAGTGTTAGGTCTTGCACCTGGGAAAACACAATCCAGGAGTGCAGCACACACTGGGGAGCTGCTCTGTGGAAAGGGACCTGGGGGGCCTGGTAGACAATAAGTTCAATGTAAGTGAACAGTGTGGTGCTGCAGCAAAGGCAGCCAACAGGATGCTGGGCTGCACCAAGGGCATCACCAGCAAAGCCGAAGAAGTCATTATCCCACTCTACTCGGCACTAGTCAGGCCAAACCTGGAATACCATGTTCTGTTTTGGTCCCCGCTGTACAAAAAAGATGTGGACAGGCTGGAGAGCATCCAGAGAAGGGCCAAAAAGATGATCCAAGAACTGGGAAGCTGCCATAGGAGGAAAGGCTGAGAGAACTGGATTTGTTCAGCCTTGAGAAAAAAGGTTTAGGGGAGACCTCATCACCATATTCCAGTATTTAAAGGGTGGCTACAAAGAAGATGGAGACTCCCTGTTTACACGGAGTCACATCAAAAAGACGAGAGGTAATGGGTTACTCCTGGGGAGATTCCAATTGGACACAGGAGTTGGATTCCCCAACACTGGACACTTTTAAGATTCAGCTGGACACGGTACTGGGCCATCTTGTCTAGCCTATGCTTTTGCCAAGAAAGCTTGGACCAGATGATCCTTGTGACCCCTTCCAACCTAGCATTCTATGATTTTACGATTCTACAATTAATCCTGATCATTTACTTGCTAAGCATGAACTTAGAATCCGATCTTTTTCGTTTTATTTTGCATTCAAGTGCGGATAAGCTTTCTAAGATTTATCCTTTTCTTCTCATATAACTAATGAATTTGTGAAGGTTTTTTGTGGACAGCCTTTAGTAGTTTTCACCTCAAGCTGTGAGGAAATGGAGGAGATGGCAGGGGTGCTGGAGGTTAGAACTCTTTCCCCACACTGACTGCAGTATTGAATATTGCCTACATTTTTCCTTAGAGCATTTCACACCAGATATCTTCATCCCTAATTTTCTGCAGATACAACTCTCTAGTTCTTCTCTGCAGAAGTAACCCAAAGACAGAATGGCCTTCCAGGAAGTTCTATTAGCTCCAAAGTCATAAAAACTTTGAATAAGCAAAGGTATTAGGCTGGTCAAGACCCAAACTGCTAATACTCATTTGCCCGTATCTGGCTTTGCAGATAACCCAAAAGTTATTTTAGACAGCTGCAGAGATTTCACTTAGATGTATGTGTGTGTATGTGCATCTGTGTACGGGCTGCATGGGAAGGACTATTTTTCTCAATTTTTTTTCACATTTCTCTAGCTTTTTTCATGGACAAAATGTTTTGAGTGCACTGATTATTTTCTGCTCTGTGTGAATCATTTGTCAGAATCAACAGAAAAAAGTACCTTGGCTGCTCCTTCATGGCTCTGGATTGTAAATGGTGTCTTTCAAAGATGATTTACCAGATAGTTAAGATGAAGATATAAATGGTTAAGTGAGAAACCTGAAGAAAATATGTTTGGGTGTTTGAAATGAGAGCAGTTGCCACCCAGATATTACTGGAGCTACTGGTGCTGTATTTATGTCTGCTTTTGAGCAAGAATATAAAACCAGTCACTTCAATATATGTTTTCATTTATCCTTCATTTGGTTGTTACAATAATTGCTCCTAAAGTTTCGTGATCCTTACCTTTCCAGCGTGGAGATCAGTTCTGGTACATGATGCTTCTTCATGAATAAAGTTACAGGAGCCAGTCAAAAGGGCAGGGACTATGTCAATACTGCTGTTCTTTGTGAACACGTGAGCCTAATACTTTGTGATACACGCAGGCGGTTTGGGGTTTAAAGTCTGGGCATTATTGACCTCAAACCACTAAAGTGTCAATTCACCTAGGTCATCTAACTGTGGTATTGCTTCACATCTCAGTCAAGTCAAAGTGAATTGACACCGTTGACAAAAGCAATGGCTGTGTTCTCCCCAGTGCTCTCTGCCAGGCATCCCTTCCACTTCCCTTGAGCCCACATTAATGTTAGGGAAGCTACATGGTCAGTCAGCTCAAAGAATTGATCATTCTAGCCCTGATAAACAAACCCAACCAAAAAAAACAGAAATTACTTTTCAGTCAGATCAGCTTATCTCATATTGGCATAAACCTTACAAAATAGTTTGGCTTCTCTTTTAATAACATTGAGATTATATTTTGTTATACGTTTGCTGATAGAAAAGTCATAACACATTAAAAGTTGCAGATGCTGTTTGCCTTTAGCAAAGTAATTTAACTCCAATAAGCATGTATAAGTGTATGTTAGAAGATATATATATGTGCACACAAACAGATACAAACACAAGCGTGTACATTCTACTACTATAAAAACACAGAACTAGATTTAAGGGATATTTTAGATAAAATTCTGAGGTAAAATCTCAATAAATACAAGACTTTTCTTAGAAAACTGGGCTAGAAGAAGCATGGAATAATTATCTGAAGATGCTAGCAATTTTTTTAGGGCCTTATCAGTCAACGTAACCTCAGTTTATAGGATACCCATCAACCATTTCTTTCCCTAGAGCAGGAAGAAGTCTTAGCCATAAACTGCAGACAGGAGAAAAGAGGGAGTTGCTAGAAGCAAAACAAAGCTCGAGAACTTCCATTCGTCCAAGTATTTATCAATGACTTTGTAGCCCCAAGTCATCCATAGTCTCCATAAACAATCCCATATATTGAAAGAATTCAAACATCCTGTAAATTTACTTATTTTTTTTTTTTAAGACAATCCAGGGATACCAATCACTTAAACTTTGAAGCCCCTGCCTCTTGGATTGATTTCATCCAGGCAAATTGAGTAAAATGTTTTGTTTGTGCCAGCATGAGGAAAAGGGTCATGGGACAAGGTGAGCTGAAAAGCGTTAGCTAATCACAGCCTCCCTTCAGCCCCTTTTTCTAAACTAAATAAAACCTCAGTGGGTGAAGAATAAAGCAATCGCACCAAATCCATCAGACCCTGCAGACGGATCAGTGACACCTAGCTGTCAGCAGTATCAGAGGCTGCTGATAACATTAACATGGACACCTGACCTTTGTCCACAGCTGATGGAAATCTTTGATCAAGGGTACAAGTGTTGTACTAAACTGACTCATGTCTCAAGTCATACTGAGATGGTAAACAAAACAAAAAAAGAAAGAGCAAACAATGAAAACAACCACTGAGAGGTATCTGAAATTTTCCTAAATATAATGCTATGCAAATGTGTTAAATGTAGCTTACCTTCTGTTAGGAGACATTTGAAATGAATTAAAATATTTGTATTCTTATATAAGCAGATTTTTTCCAGGTGCAGTTCAATTTTTATCTCTTTTAAAATAACCTGATAGTGTGTTAAACTGCCTTTGAAGTTATTTTTGAGTCCTCTAATATTTGATTAAATGTTTAATTCAGGTTTCCTGTTTTTCTTCTCAGTTCGTAAGGAACATACTTATCTCTTAAATATGTATTGAAAAAAAATTATTAAAATATTTTTCTTTGAAAATTAGTATTTTAATTACTCTGCATTTAAAGAATGCGACTTATTTGATAGTGAAATACGAAGCATCCAATGGATTCTATTTATGTTGTGTCTGATACAGGCAGTAGCAGTCACAGATGAGGTAAGCCTGAGATTTTCAATAAGAAATAGTTAAAAATTCTAAAATACCATTTTTCATAGTTAGCAAAAATTTTAACTTTGACAAGGTTCTAAAATTATATGTATCTGTATGTGTATATATATATAAAATCCCAAATGAACAAATGACTAATGATTGATAGTCAAATGACACTGACTAATATTCTACAATTTGCGGCATGTGAGCCTGATTTACTAGAGTTAATTACCTAGGTTTGCTTGTCAGATGCAGCCATTTACAGAATATATTCAGTGTTTATCATGATAAACTACTCACATTGTGAATGTAATAAATCATTACATTCCAGACATTAGAATATCACTGCAAAATAGTAAAAATAAATACATAGTAGAGTGCACTTTATCACGGATTCCACAAGAGGGCAACATGTACCAGGCATTTAGCTACAACAGTATTATTAAAATCCTTTCATTTTTCAACAGACTTGGATGAAGTTCATTGATTTTGTATTTAGCATTCTGCTGTATTAATTTGTACTGTTATCTAAACCTTGCACATTGATAGGTGTTAATAGAAACCAATCCTATTTTATATGGTCCTGAGCATGTTTTGTGTACTTATAATTAATTACAATTAAGGCTTAATATGCACTTCATTTATCACTTGGACTGTCTTAACAGAAGCATTTTTTGTATTGGAAATGCCTTTATCGGTAACAGAAGCACACTGTGGCTATTGAAAGGTCACACGTTAGCAGACCACATGCTAATATTCATGCTGGAGTAGGTTAATGGCAATGTTAGAGGTTTCTTGAAGAAAAAAAAAAAAGAAAAAAAAAAAAGGAAAAAAACTAAACTAAACCAAAACCAAACAAAACCCACCACCAACCAAAACCCAAAAAACCCATGTTACACTACTGAAGGATTTAACCTTTGCAGAGTGTACAATTAAAAAAAAAATTATAAAGGTGGAAGTACAATTCTTATCTGAGTAGTCCTAGTCCTCCTGCAGTGGCTTACTAGGGCAGGAGCCTGCATTTCTCATACACGACAGATAGGACTTTTCTCTGCAAGTAATCACAGTAAAATCAATTATGCTCTTAACAGAATAAGGGTGGTCCAACCTGGTCCAAAACAATTGAATCAGTCCTGTGAGACACTGACATCTGATCAATGACATTGGCATAAAACTCATCAGTTTCTTGAGACTGACAAAGCCCGTATCTAAGGGCTGAGCATTTTTATTTCTCTCCTTCCAAATAATGAGGAAGTTAAACATCTCATTTTTTTTTCTACACAAACATTTTTATATAGTCCAACTTTCATTTTAGAGGAGTTGATACATCACTATTTCAGTCACAAAATGGGCAATATTTTTACATAGTATGGTCATAAAAACTGACCAATACTGTAGGATGCTCGAACTCTGGAAAATAATTTCTTTAATATATGTGAAATAATTAATTTTTCACACACTTCTCTTCAGCCTGCCTGTATGATGAACAATTTGTTGTAATTTACATAATGTCTGACGCTTTGTATCAGTACTTAGGAAAAGAGAGAGCCATAATTATCTTCACAGAGCACTCAAACTGACTTTTTCCTTGTTTATAGTAGTCTCACCAAAATGGGCAAAACTTTACTGGAAAAATTAATGCTAGCTATCCAAAGTCTCCAGAAACAGAAGACAAAGAAAACAGCTTTTTGCATTTTATTTGGCTTTGAGTAATGTTTAGTGAAGCAAAAATACTGAACTATATACTATTGAGTATGCTAGGTACTCGCTGCTTTAAGTCAACCATGTCATAAAACAGCAAATGTGTGTGCAGAGTGAATACCCTCACTTAGAAAACCGCAGACATAATACATACCCAGGTAAGCCTGTATATATTCAAACTGCATTCACAGAAATTATTTATATATGATTTAACCTGTGGCGAGCTGTGCTGCCACAACTGATTGACTACTGAAAGCCAAGCCAGATAAAGATTGGCTGTTTTGTCTCTCCATTACACAGCACTGACTACAATGTAGACATGATTAACTCTAGCATACCTATTTTGCTGTATTTGTCTTTTTGGTCTAAGAGTCCTCATGTAATTTTTTTCATTTTCAATTTAAGAGTTATTTTTCCTTTGCTTGCTTCCGGAGTAGTGTGAATAGGAGGCATTATGGTTTGTCTCAAGTAGCTAATATCTGCTTTTACAGTCTGCTGGCCCATTCAGCAATTGCCTGCATATTCATACAGCATTACCAGCTATTCTTCTGTCCTTAGTTCTTCCAGATGCACCTCAGCTGAATAAAGAGACTCCTCTGCTTGCATGTCCTTTCCCATGTGGACAAGTTCTCGATGTTATTGCTTGTCCCATCACTACACATCAATAGTTCCTTTAACAAAAACAAACAAACAAACAAAAATCAGAAGCATAGTTTGTCTTTCTAATATTCCTAAGAATCACAATATGGTGACCATAAGTCCAAATAGTCCTCTGGATCCATCTCCCTTTCTTTGTTATTGTAGCCAATTTTGGCATTTGCTTCTGTGATAATTATCCTTTGTGCAATGATGGATTAAGTCAGAATGAGCTTCATCTGTGTTCTTTCAATAATGTTCTTTCAGTTTCCAAAGTTGTATTGTATTTTTAAAGAAATCAAGACAGCTTTGTTACCAGTGATAACCTTGACTGACTCTGAACATTTTCTAACATAACATTTGTAGCTGGACAATACGGAAAAAACTCTATTAGGTTTGGTTTATTTTTATTTTTACCTAGGAAGTTTTTGAAGTCAATACCTGTAAAATTTAAACCGTTGTTAGGCAAAATGTTTCTGTTAGTCCCTGTAAGTTTCATCTCATTTTTCCATACACAGTTATTTATATTCCAGGTACCATCTTGAATAAGCATGCTCTGAAATTGAAACCCCCCTCCCTTCATTTGACCTTGCAAAAGTTGATCTTCCCTGAAAAAGAGTGTGAGGGGAAACGTCTGCTGATATCACTGATGCCATTGATCCCATCATGCTGTAAAGTTTTGATTTTGTACTGGCAGTGTGGGGGGTGGAGCACTGCTCCTGTGCCCTGCAGCATGCATCCAGCTCTCAGTACGTCGTTCTAACCCTTTCAAGGATATGGATAGCCTGTAATATATATTGCTGCACTAGGAAAGGATATGATCCTTTTATTTTTCTTATCTGGGAAACCTTTCCCGATGTCAGGTCAAGGGTGTCCCAAGAGTAATGCAATCTCCTCTGGAAATTTCAAAGAACTTGATGATTATCTGCAATTGACTGAGGACATCTGTGCTGGCACACTGACACCCTACCTAATTGATTATCCTGGCTTCATGTGGCTACATTCAAAACCAGGGCCCCAGCTGAACAGATGCCATGGCTGACACCCCCTCGCATTTCATCAAAAAGTCCCACAAGTGGTTGTTGTCTGTCAGGGCGCAGAATGTGTACGTATACAGATTGCACTGTATTAGATTTTTGTTCTGTAACTCAGAAGGTTTGGAAGGCTGTGCCTGAACAGGACCCTTGGCTTTTCCACCGAGAAGCTTGCTTTTTTTCGGTTCCCTGAAAGAACCGAAATGTTTGTTAAAACCTAATAGTGCAACATCCTATCTGTGTTTTTCAGTGGGTCATCACTTTGACCTTGACTGCTGTGGGAGTAATTCATACTTCTAGTCTCTCCAGTTGACCGCATACTCTGATTTTATATAAAGATAAACAGCTTAAGCAAATTCTCATAGCCTCTAGTCAGTCTAGTCTCACTCTATTGCTGACAGATGTTTGTCATCACTTCTGCCAGTAGTGAAAATGGCATCGGTCCTTAATATAACATTCGGGATACTTTTCAATGTGTTTTCCACAGCAATGTATTCAGCAGATGAAAACTAAGTGTGAGCATGTATTACAGTATATTTTTTAAAGTTAGCTAGTACATAAGTTGGAAGTCCATTATAGTTAATTTTCTATCTTTAATTTCGGTAGCAAGTCGCACTTTTATGGAAAGGAACAGCACTTAATCAGTTGTAGGTGTATGATTCCAGCCAATGGAGATCGTGTAGTTATGAACATCACAGAAAGTGTCTGTTAAAAGCAGATGAAAAACATAAAGTGAAAAACTGAAACTATTCTTCCCCAACTTATGTAACTCACCTTTAATTTTGGTGACTAAACAAAGGACTGATCTACTTTCGACTTGACTAAATATTGGCTCTTCATTATGAATCTTGGCTGTAACACCATCAAGGTACTTTCTGTGAAAATGATTGGATGGACATCCACAGCACAGCAGGAGTTCTTATTTTATACTTTAGTGCAGGCTAAATTGAGTTTTATAGCTGATCTTTGCTTAATGTATTCTGACTTTCTGTCCCGATTATCAGAAGTAGGATGTCTTTCAGGCCATACAAAGCCCACCATCTGGGTGAAGTCTCCAGTTAAAGTGGGGTTTTGTGGATTGTTTCTGTATTTGCAATCAGGTCACTGCAGTGCAGATATGTTCATTCATTGATCACAGCTACTGATCTCTCTGTATCTGTTTCCACCTGTAGATTGTATCATTACTTGCTAAAATTCATCCCACTGTCTCCATTTTAGTGATGTGTAAGAGTGTTGTGGTTTAATCTGGCAGGCAGCTAAACACCACAGGGTCATTTGCTCACTCCCCAACCAGTGGTATGGGGGAGAGAATCAGAAAAAAAAAGGTAAAACTCATGGGTTGAGGCAGTTTAATAAGGTAGAAAAGGAAGAGAAATAATAACAACAATAAAAGAATACACAAAAAAAGAGATGCACAATGCAATTGTTCACCACACGCTGACCAATGCCCAGACAGTCCCCTTGAGCAGCAGCCCTCCAGCTAACTTCCCTGCTAGTTCATATACTGAGCATGATGTCATATGTTATGGAATATCCCTTTGGTCAGACTGGTTCAGCTGTCCCAGCTGCATCCCCTCCCAGCTTCTTGTACACCTCCAGCCTCCTCACTGGCAAGGCAGTATGAGAAGCTGAAAAGTCCTTGACTTACTGTAAGCACTACTCAGCAACAACTAAAACATCAGGGTGTTATCAACACTATTCTCATCCTAAATCCAAAATGCAGCGCTATATCAGCTACTAAGCAGATAATTAACTTTC
This sequence comes from Pampusana beccarii, assembly GCA_013399365.1. NCBI lineage: Eukaryota > Metazoa > Chordata > Aves > Columbiformes > Columbidae > Pampusana > Pampusana beccarii. The sequence goes on along the minus strand of VWYH01009633.1, from coordinate 873,121 downwards.
CCAGTTAAAACCAGGACAAAGCTAAAATGGAAAGAAGTTGCAATTTATTTCTTTCCCTCCATATAAAATGTGCTGTGATGTCTGCCTCCTTTGGCTGTTTGGTAGGTAATAAGCTTAGGTTGATCTGCTTTAAAATTTGAAATTAGTGTACGTAGATGTCTACTATAGCAAGAGAAATGGAAGTCTCTTACAACTGGCTTAACATTTCATTGTAATGGAAAATATCTGTTCCATCTAATTTTTATGCTTTGGAGCAGATTGAATTATAATTGAATATATTCTTGGGTTTTCTCCTTACTAATATCTCAGGTTAATTTGTATTGCAGCATATTTTCTAGAACACTTCCTATACTGAGCTAATCTTAGTTAATGGTTTAGTTTCACCAGTTTATTTCATTTTAGGCCTTCTCATTGATTAGGAAATTTTTTATGTTCAGCAATTACATTTGACATTGGTGTGTGCTGATATAAAAGAGCCTGGAGGAGCAAGAATGGAAGTTGCCTTCAAAAGATGGCCACCCGGGAACTTGTGACCTTCTTCAGTTGCCTTGCAAGAGAATGGGAAGGAAACTCCCACTTGTAAAACAGAAAATAAAAAGTGCGAGCATGACTTTCTGCTAAGTTCCTTTGGAAAATGCAGTAAACACTCTCCTGACCATTTTTCTGTACTCCTTTGCCTCCAAAATATCATCCAAACATGCACTTATGTAACTAAAATGTTGGGGCTTATTTTGCCCAGAAAACAAACAAGGATTTTGCTATGCTTACACAATTAGCTAGTTGCAGTGTTTCAGATTAGAATAACTTTTGCTGAACTTTGAGTTTTTGAATGTAGTCCTCCTCGACTTAAATGCCTCTACTTGTTGACCTTAATTCTATGGAAATGCACAGTTTTACAGCAGCTAACGTCCCTTTTCCAAAAAACAGGTTGGTGTTATCTCTCAGGTGTTATTCTGATTTGTTCAGAAAGAGGCAAACAGATTCAATGGAATATTGTATTTCCTTTTCAGTTCTTAATGCATTGAAAAGTTTACAGAATTGGCTAAGGACAGGGGAATTCCCTATGACTTGTGGGTTTTCCTCCACTTAGATTCTCCACACCCCAAGTTCAGGTCAGTGCAAGTAGAATAAATATACCCTTCTCACAGGTGTGTCTTAAGTACATTGAAAAAGCGAGATGGTGCTTAGATAATGTGGTAAGGGAAGCCACGGAAGTCAGGAAAACAGGTAAGTCAAATTCTAAGGAGAATTTTAGAGGAAAATGTAAAGAAATAATCCCAGGAATATCTTCCAGCTGCTTTGTGCTGCTATTTAGCAGCAACGCAGGGGTGGACATAGCTTACTATGCCTGGATACTCAGTGCAGCCCAGGACAGAAGGGGCTGCCAAAGGATTCTCATAAATAGTTTTTATCCCCAAGCATAAGGGGAAAGCTGCTAGCACATATGCAAAATACACTGTATGGGAGGATGAAAAAGGTGGGTTTATTTGTTCAAGGCATGCAGGTGGCTGAAAAGAGGCAAAAGGGAGTGGGCTATTTTATCAATTTGCCTCAGCTGCCTCGTGCAGGAATTAGGAGACAGTGATCATTATTCAACCTCCCAAAGGAATTTAGCTCGGTCAAAGAGGGACAAAATGGTATTTAATACCATTTTAAATAGTAGAAGATCTACTAGTAACATTTTTTTTGTTTTGCCTATTGTCCGCATTGCTATCACACAAAAAGGTAATAATCACAACACTCATATTAACTGTTTAAAGTATGATTTGTTAGATACCTTTGCTGCCTGTTCTGAGAAAGATGAAATATTTAACTGCATCTCCATCAGTTTTGACTCAATGTTAAACAACTGTGGTTCCCTTAACAGAGTCGGTCTGTAACACCTGAAGCATCCTGCAAATGTTGGCCTTAAACCTTAAAATACAAAGTGGAGGAAAGGCACTTTAGTTGCAACCAAAATATGTGAGTCAACCTCTGCATTTTAGGGGAAGCTGCCTTGCCTCACCTCCTGGCCAGGGAACAGGGAGAGCCATCAGAAGGGGGAGATATTTTATAAGGGAGGAGTGTGCTACAAAATTTGTCTTTCACATTATGAAGAAGTTTTTCTTATGATGACAAAGCTGGAGGATGTTTCCATTGATATCAAATAGAGGTATGAGATATTGATACTGTCTTTGAAATTACCAAATACAGTGCTTGAGTGTACATAAGTTTGCACACATACTTGACTTAATTTCCGTTGAATAGGGTACCGGCATCTAGCGAAACGGATAGTCTGGATAAAATTAAATATTTTACATAATTTAAAAAAATATTATTCACACAAGGAAATATTTAAAACCATTTTTCAGCTATATGTCTTAAAATTATTTTTAAAGTAAACCTTTTTCATTAACAATTGTGAACTGATAGCATCTTGAGCTTTCCTCGAAACCACTGGTCAGTGAAAAAGCCACTTCAGCAATATTGAACAAAGGATTATCCCAGAGTGTACTGTAAATTGCATTAAGAGATCAGAAAGAGTTCACCCAAGCAGCAAAGGTTGCTGCATCCTTGACTATAATAAATAGAAAGGTAGCTAAGATCATATTTGAATTTAGCCAGTCTGCAGCAGGAAAAATCCTGTTAGTCATGCATTGATTTGGAATATTCAAGTACAGCCTGTGTTGGTTTGGTTGAGAAGTAATCCTGATTTAAATGTTAAGCTTCTGAGGGCTAGCTTAATTTAAAGAAGATAAACCTTAGGACTGTATAAGGTATTTACCACAAAGAAATATACTCTGTAGTTGGGATACTACTTAGCCGTTTAAAGAGGCAGAAGTTTGAAGTTCTAAATGCCATAGAAATGCTGGAGTTCCATAACATTTTTTCACATATTCTGTTTATATGTAAAAATTAAGAGTGCCTGTTCCATTGGACTAATTCAGGCCTTCAGGAGCAGCAAGGAAGGCGAGTCCGTCTATCAGCAATGACAGCTTCTGGTCATATACCTGGTTATTTTCTGGCATACCTGGAAGAACAGCAGTGTAGCAGACGTGTAGCTGCTGAATGCCACAGCTTGAGAGCCCCTGCTCCAGGCAGTACAGCACTGCTCTGGGACTCAGCTGTGCTTGTTTCTCTTCCAGCAAGCAAAATTAGTTCTTCCATTCATGCTTCTGTTCCTTTTGTTCATCTTGCTTAACTAAGTATGTGTGCAATCTTGACTAGGATGGCTAGATATTTCTGTAATATAATTACAGAATAGTTGAGGTTGGCAGGGACCTCATCCAGCCTCCTTCTCAAGCAGGGCCACCTAAAGCAGGCTGCGCAGGACCATGTCCAGACAGCTTTTGCATATCTCCAGGTATGGAGACTACACAACCTCTCTGGGCAACCTGTGCCAGTGTTGGGTCACCCTCAAGGTGATTTCCTGATATTCAGACAGCACCTCCTGTGTTTCAGTTTGTGCCCATTGCCTCTGATCCTGTCACTGAGCAACACTGAAAAGAGCCTGGCTCAGTGTTCTGTGTACCCTCCCTTCAGATACTTACACACATTGACAAGATCACCCCTGAGCCTTCTCTAGGCTGAACAGTCCCAGCTCTTTCAGCCTTGCCTTATAGGAGAGACACTCCAGTCCTTTAATCATTTTAGTGGTCTTTTGCTGGACTCTTTCCAGTAGCTCCATCTCTCTCTTGCACTGGTGAGCCCAGCAGCAGACCAGTACTCCAGGTGTGGTCTTGCCAGTGCTGAGCAGAGGGGAAGGATCAGCTCCATCCACCTGCTGCAACACTCCTCCTAATGCAGCCCAGGATGTCATTGACCTTCTTTGCACCTGGGCACATCGCTAGCTCATGTTCAACTTTGTGTCCACCAAGACCACCAGGTCCTTTTCTGGAAAGCTGAAAAAAGCATACAGAACTTAAAATATTTGTAGCGATTTTGGGATCATTATCTGGTCTATATTAGTGGCACTCCATTGAAGTTGATGGTCAGTAAGTATGTCAATGCATAATAATGAAGGCTGTGATTGGCTTGAAACTGCTGTGACCTTTGACCAGAAAATAAAATCTTTACTTTGAGTATTATATACATTTCATTTATTTGGTTAAATATAAGTTAAAAACCACTTCAAACAATGTTTTGACATTTTGGAAACCAAATAAGTTGATCTTCATTCATAAAAACAATTCACTTAGCAATCTGATTCCATTGTGTTTGAATAAAGACGTAGTAAACATATTTCAAAATTCTGTAATATAGAAATAACATGCTTGTTTTGAGTCACATGAAAAAGTTCATTCTATCTGATATTTTTCTGGTGACATTGCCAGCAGAGTGAAGGACATTATTCAGTAGACTACAAGAATCTGGAGAGAAATTAAAAGAATATTTAGGAAGTTGACTGCTTTCAAAAGATCAGAACAAGGGCTCAATTCTGTAATGAAAATAGAAATGTTACCTGTGTCTATAAAGAACTTTTCTGTTGTTATTGTGGTAGTGTTATTATCTTTCTATGTCACATCAGAGAGCAAATGGTTCAGTGTAGTGATTCTGACCTTTGTAATCGTACCAAATTTGAAATATATACTAGCTCTTCAAAGAAAAAAAAAGATTAATATTGGCATTGATTTATGATCCTTCAAAATGAAACATGCAAGGGAGCATCAGGTTTTATCTAGGGTAGTGCTTTAAGTGTCCTTACAGATTCTGGATGGACACAGCTGAATATTTTTCTTGGAAATCACCTTTTGCGATATACAAGCTGCCCTTGTAATGCAGTAGTACATACTTAATACATACAAAATGTAAAGGTTATATGCAAAGCCTACTACTGAGGTTGGCATTAGTGTACACTGTCTTTTTGAATAGAAAGAAGTGGACAGAAAGAAGCTAAGACTGTTGTTTGATTTGTGTGTGCGTTTGTTGGGGTTTTTTTTGCTTATGTGGTTTCGTATTTCATAGTATATTCTGGTAGAGTTAATGAAATTCAGAATGCTGACCAGATATCATAGAGAAACTGTATTGGGACATTAAAATGAACAATAGCAAACATAAACACAAGTCTCCTTCAGATTCCAATTACAACACACGCATCACTCTTCATTTTTTTCTGTTCCCAAGGAACACAGGGAAGGTACTGTTCAATAATGTAAGATATGAATTAATAGCCAGCTATCTAATTCTAGCGCACACTAAGAATACCTTTGTACAAAGTACTTTACTTCATTCTACCTTGTCCAGCTAGGTTGTGCAAAAAAAAAAAAAAAGTGAAAAAGATGTAGTATATTGTAAATCCATAATTTCATTTGATGTGTAGGAAGTTTTTTCATACACTCAACATTTTTTTGAAGGTAGCAAACTGAGCATGAAAACAAAACATTTACTATTAAGTAAGGGAATATGAACACCATTCTAAACCAGTCAAGATAGCAGGATGTACTTATTTTGAGATTAGTGGAAATCCCAACCATAAAGACAATTTTGTGTCTTAAAATTTCTACAGAGCTCTTTTAAGATTCACACTTGAACAAATAACAAATAAATATTGAAATATTTCTTCAAACTGGTGCAAAAGTATTGTAGCGCAAAATTAGTGACAGTGCCTTGAAATGTGGAATGCATGTGGAATTGTCAAATGTTAGTGTCCATGATTCTAAAAATGTTTAAAGACTAGGAAGTCAAAGTGCACACTGAAAAAAACATGACTGAACCATTGCAAACACTTCTGTGATATCAGAAATGATGAAGAGAAGGTTGAAGTTCTTTAATTTGTTTATACTTTCAGCCCTTCCTGCTCCTCACCTTGTTTTCTTTGTTTTTATCCTCTATTCTGCTGATATTCATTAGCTCCTCTCTTAAAATACCCTCAGTCATCATCTTCTGTTTCCTTTGTCTTTCTATTCACATTACTGTTGGGTCTGTGGTTTGATTTATAGATTGCATGCTGAATTTTGGAGAGAGCTTTCTGTTAAACGTATCATCTCCCAGATGGAAATTATGACACTTTCTTTGTGTGGGAGCCTAAAGACCTTTACCTGAGATTTCCTCTCTTCTCCCTGCCCCAGAGGGAGAGCGAAAGCAGAGGATGCCTTTCCATCAGTATCACGTCAGGGCTGTGATGGGAGGGGGAATCTGTCATGCAGGAGGCTGGTGCCAGGGACTGCTCAGGTTTCATAGCAACTTCTCAGTTTGAAATTCTTCCTCAAGTAGCACAAGACCATTGACCTTCCCATACTGTTATAAAGCTCTTGATTCAGTACTCACAGAGGATGGGGAAATCTGAGACACTGTTGTGTATGTGTCTGTGTTGGAGAAGAGTTTGCTTCCCATTCTTCCTTCAAAATTCAAGGCTTGGGAAAATCTTCGGTGTGTGATACTTCCTTCCCGTAGGTCCTTTACTTTTAGAGAAGTGCTTGTATTTCTATTCTACTGAAGTATTAGTAACACAGCCTAGAATATAAAATAGAGGATATCTTTATTTTCAGATAAAGCTATAGAAGTAAACATGTATCTTTTTGCGTTACTCTGTATGCCAAGGCTCATTAATAATTGCTAATTTTTCTCAAGTCTCTAAATAAAACTGAGTTGCTGCTTTGTAAAGGAGAAATTAACTCTTAGGCTTAACTTCCTGAGTTCCATTCTGGGGAAAAAAAAAAAAAAAAGTCCATCCTGAAGGTATGAAGAGAGGAGAACCAATATTTCAGAAACACACACATGCCTGACATGTTTATGAAGAAAATAAAACATGACTAAGATAAGAATGGTATTCAGGTACAAAATTTTCAAGCTAAGCTTTAAATCATATCGAACTGCATATTGATCTTCCAAGAAAAAAATTTAAGACAGAGCATACAGAGGTGATACATTTCTGGTACAGTAAATAAAAGATACTTTCAGATGGAAAGTGGGAAATATGTGTTACAAACTATTAAGCTATACTATGTCACTTGTCCATTTCACTAACCTCTTGATAAATTTGTGAAATTTCAGCTTGTTTCTTAGTTGTGAAATACTAATTGCTTGATTATTTTAAACTTTCTTTTCTCACCTTTCTCAAATTGAAGGCAATATATCTGTATCACCTGAGATAACTGAGCTGGAACCATTTTAACTCTTGCTTGTCATAAAAGCAAAGCTCAGATGTCAGCCAGTCCCTATCTTTTATCTGAATTTTCTTGCCAAGAAAGCCAGAATGTGCACCAGCACGTGAAGAGTGATGATAATCTGGAGGTTTGGGCTGCAGTGCAGGCTGGACTCCCAAGGTAACATGACATTAGAGATACAGTTCTGCCTTGCTTCTCTCCATAAGAGGAGGAAGGCAACTGAACTGTCACACCAGGGAAATGCGTTAAAGGCCAAGGTTCATTCCGAAAGCCTAATGTGAGGAATCAATTCTAATCTATAACTTCTTGTCACAAGTAGCTCTTTCATGCATGAATAGTAATATTGAACTCAATGAATACTCAGGTGATTGGGTTCTTTGAGATAGCTAAGTGGGTTTTTTTTCTGCTTTGTGATTCCTGGTTAAGATAGTATACCAACTAAAGAACACAACTAAAATACAACTAGCACCATAACTAAAATATTCTAAAACCAATGGATAACAATAGGCCGAACCTCTGTATATAAAATAAATAGTTGCTCATATATTTACAGTCTACTGTGACTCCTGAGCATCTGTCTAGGTTGTGATTTCATTACACTACACTTTCATGTCTGTTCCAGTATAAAAAGAGTTAACTGTCCTGACTAGTCAATGTGTACCTTGATATTTTCTAAGCTCCTTTGGCAATTCCAGTACTTACTGGGAAGGACTGATTTTTATCTATGGCTTGGATTGCTTGCTTAAAAAGCATGTTCTCTTCCTAAACCAAAAATAATATGATTGCGTAGTGATGCCTCTGCTGTCTCAGCATTCTCTAGGACTTAAATCAGAGCGTGACACAAGTGTGACTGACATAGCTACTGAAATAGCAGTTATGAAAGTACATTTTTCAAAAATGTATGCTGTCTTGCAATGTGTATTGGCATACTTGTCTATATTAACACTGATTTTAAGTTAGAGCAATTTCTTTTATTGCAATTTTCACAGGGAAATCATGTACTAGCTGCTAATATGTTCCCTGTCTTCAGGATACTTGAGTAGCTGAACCTAATATTAGCATTTCACTGACCCTATAAATTTTACCCTTAGGTTTATTTGTGTTTTGTAATGTTTGTTTTTTTTTTTTTTAATATTTAAGCTTTAAATCTTGTTTGATGTGTTAGAGGACAGATAACCTCTAATGAAACTGGTGGGACTGTCCTTTTCAATTACAAAGACAAAGGAATCAATGGGACTCATTTCACACATTAAATGAGGTTGGTATTATTTAACACTACAATGAGGGACAATAATTGATGATAAATTACGAATGAAGTCCTATTGGATTATGCATTACTTTATTCATAGTGGTGTGAAGGATTAATTAAATTCTGTAGGAAGCTGCAATACATGAAGTTTTCTCAACTCTTCCTCAGCTATCAAACCATCGGATGAGCATGTAAAGCATGCTTTTACTTTTATTTCTTTGAGTGTAGAAAAATCAAAGAATGGATTTTATATTTTTCTCAGCATGCATTTAGATGGACCATCGTTGGTCTTTAATTGTTCATTTCAGCAATGCAAGGAAAAGGAAGCAAAATTAGGTGTGAAATAATAAGATCAGTCTCAGATCCCAAACACAAACCCTACCATTTATGTAAGGCAAGGTGAATTCAGTTAAACTATGCATCTCAATTTTTACTGTACACAAAGATATACAAAATTAGTTCATAGTCCTCCTCAGTCACTGCAAGGAAGTGCTAGTGCACTAGCACTGTCAGTTCTTTTGTAAGAAAAGAAAAACAACAACAACAACAAAAACCCACACAAAACAACAACACTGAAAGGAATGTGTTTATAGCAACAATTTCTGTAATGCTTTCATCCACCAGATACAAATGGTGCATCCCACCAGTAAATATTTTTTATGTACCTACTTATTTCCTTAGTTACGTAAAGATATGAAGCTTGATATTAGTTTCTTAAGAATACATTTAGCACTGTTCTGCTTTATTCCCACCGTTAGTCCTGTTATGCACTCAGTAGTTCCTCCTCGTACCCCTTGCCCTGTCAGTTGAGTTCAGTTTCTTCAGCCAGCTGGTTACAGAGGAGTAAAGAGACCTCCGTAGCCCACCCTGCTCTCTGGGAAATGCTCATTTATAGCTTGATCAGCCAGGACTGTTATTCCAAGATGAGTCTGGAGTGATGCTCAAGTTCAGGTTGCTGGATCTTTAGCCAGATGCTAAATTCTTTTGCTCTAATACTCTGTTCAGTTCTTGTGGGAAGGTTACCAGTTTCTGCCCCTGGGCAGGCTCCTTGTTTCACTAGATGTTTCTTTGAAAGCGTAAATGTCAGAGGCTGTAGAAGAGTCAGCCTCATAGCTGAGTGCCTATATTGTGAGGATCTCCCCCACTCACTCCAGCAGCCTCTACAGCTATTTGGTGATGTCCTGATGGGTAACATTAGGAACAAGGTGATGTATTGCCAATAACATCTCTCTTACGATACAGCACATTGTTTTCTGTTGAATTTGAGACAAGCTAACCAACACAAAGGAAATTCTTTGGCCAACGTAGGACAAATTTAACAATTGATTTGGAGAAGTTACTAGATACCCTTTTATTCTATGAAATATAATCTTGTGAAATGTAATATCACTGGGATTACTCAAGGTTTAAAAACAAATACCCCAAACAAAACCACACAGCTTTTCACACGAGCAAAGATTTGCAAGGACATCCTTTGTTCTGCTGGGAGGTACTCCATTATTTATTTCCTCTTCCCAGGAGGATGAAAGATAGAAAGTTAAATATGCAACCAGAAGAAGTTTCCTAAGAAATAAAATTATAACTTTGACTGACCTCGTGAGGTATTTATAATGTTGGGAAGTAATATTTCAAGGTTTTATGCAACCTGCTTAGTACTCTGTAGATACTTTTTTTCTTATGTAGTGATGACAATACAGCAAACTGTCAGTCATGACTAGCTGATGCACATCAACCTGTCAGTTTGTGTGGGGAGAACTGCAGAGATCTAATGGAGCAAGGGAAAGAAAATCAGAAGGCAATGTCATCCCTGTGTGACTTCGAAAAGTCACTTGGCCTTTTTAAATAGGAGCTGTCACAAGTGGACTCAGCTATACTCGTTCTCCTTTGTTGTGTCCGGGAAAAGACCCATGTATGTTAATCAACACTTTCACCTCTTCCACTCCTGTTTCAAGTCTTGAAATTCCCATCAGCTCCTAGCTCATACTAACAACATCAGAATTTTAAGCCTTTTTTTTTTTCCTTCTTCATTTAAAATAAGAGTTTTCAACTCTCTTATAGAGAGTAAGCTTCCAGAGGAATGCTTAAAAATTTCAAGAGAAATCAGGAAAACAGAAAACAAAATAAAAGAAAATCTGAACCATATTTTAAAATCTTGTTATTTGGGAGGTCTAGTTATTTGGGAGGTCTTGTTATTTAGTGTTATATTTTTAAGGACTAGTTATCATTAGAATTATGTTTCTTTTGAATGACAAACAAATGTTTAATACAAAAATTGCACAACTGTTTCATAAGAAAAGTAGGAAGTGTTTAGCTTCTTCATACTGTAAAATAATTCTGAAAACTTCAAAGTCCCTGAAAAGAAAAATCAAATTCTGTTATTCCATTTAAATGAGAATAAGCTTAAGGAAGATTAATTGCACTGTTCTGACTCCAGACCATCTATCATCATGTTGACAGAATATTTTCTTCAGTTGGTGGGAACAATGATAGGGTGTAGCAGTGATGATATAAATTGAATAGTCACTTTTTCTTGTAGATGTATGCACTTGCAAAAATAATGCATTGGGATTCCCAAGTTGTGACAATGTAGGAAGTTGTCATTAGAAAAAATGGTGAGAAAGGTCTTGAAATGTTGAAGTATATTTCGTTGACATGAAATGCAGAACCAATTGTATTTAATAAGCTCCTTTTAAAATTATTTCTAATTAATGAGATATTTTGGCAGGTGCACTTTCCTTTTAATCTTTGAAATTTTACCCTAATTTTTTTGACAGACTATTCTCATAATGATTACAAAAGAAAAGGTAAAGCACCTAGGTCATCTAATCTACAATTAACTCCGTTAATTTCCTGGAAGAATAAAGAAGATTGATGTAAAATGTTACACATTACCTGATGCATCAGAATTATTGTTAAAGCTAGGAGCAGAACTTCAAGGTGTATTTAGTCTGCCACAGGTACATCATTGCAAGGTACAACACTTCAAAATAAAAGTCTTTTCTTATCACATATTAGCACATACAGTTAAGGTGAGAAATCAAATTCAACTCAGTGACATGACTTTAGCCTCTGAGAATTTAAGTGAGAGAGATGTATCCTGTAATTATATCATTAAATGAGATCCAAAAAAAGAAAAGTGAATTTTCTACAGGGAAATGTTCTTGACTGAGGAAGAAATCTTGAATGATGTGCTTTAACTTCAGTCATTCTGTGTATGTGGAATAATTTCAATTTTTAAATGGTGGAAGCACACATTGAGTGTCTCTGAAAATTGTGTTTCAGCTGCTTTAGCCACAGTAGCCAAAACTTACCAGATCTGTTCAAACTCACCATTACCAGCAGCTGGTGCTCCCAAGGGCATTTGCAAGAGTGTCAGTGTCAAACACCATTCCTTAATTTTACTTGTGTGTGTTACTTCTGAGTGTGTGATGCCTCGTTGTCTTTCTAATCTTCCTCTCTCTGTCAGAGGAATGAAAGGACTCTGTTTTTTCACTACTGTATCGTCAGATTCTTTGTTAGAGTAGCATTATGGTGTAACACTGAGGGCTTTATCAGCCTCTAAGATCTCTTTTAAGTTGTCATCCAGTGGATATGGGAGGTTGGATCTGGCTGGATCTTCTAATAGGAACAGTCAAGGCAGACTGTAATACATACCATTTCCGATTATTTTCTTCATTAAACCACAAACACTCTTGTCTCCACCACGGTGTTCAAGGCCCAAATTCATTTCTGTTTTTCCTAAGGTATTTTTCCTAAAATTTTTCCTTTTGTCTTCTACAAGCATCTCTTGCAATGTATTCCTTGTCACAGGGGAAAAAAAACAAAAACAAAAACAAAAACCAACAAACTCCTTGTGCCATAAATTGTTGGCTTATGATGCAGGGAAACACCTTTAGAAAACACTAGTCGTGGATAGATATTTGGATGGTAAACCAGGGAATGAAAGTAAGCTAACTTAAAAAGACACTGTAAATTTTTAAGTGTCTGTTAATAAATGACAGGCATGCAGCTATAGATAAAGCAACAGCTTTGTTTTCAGTGATGAATTCTTTCTAGAGCTCCTCTAGAGAACTCTTCCCACCAGAAAATTGTTTCAAAAAATGAAAATTTCGTGTATGTTTGAGCAGACATACATTGTTTTGAAGATTTGTGCCAAAATTGTGGATTTGTGTGGTACTCCTGAATTTTTTTTCAGTTTCCCTTCTGCCATTTGCATAATCATCCAAGCCACAGAAACAATACCAAGCAAAAATAATAAATATTTGAAGACATAGCTGAAATTTGGACACTAAACGCCTAAAAATATTTGTGAACACAAGAAATCCATAAAGCAAAGAGAAAGAACATTTGTTTAGTAACTCTCATAAACACGAACAGTTTACACAAAATTAACTGAATTTAAAATGGCAAAAATCATTAGGTAAAACCTGATGCGCACCCTCACACACATGCAGACAGCCATCGAGGAGAAGAGATGCAGATGTTAAACAAAGGTGCATCTCTACCAGTCTCTCAAACAGTCCCAATGATAGTAACAATACCCTAGATGAAGGTCAGGTAAAAAGTATTTACTGCTCTTGTTCTTTTTTCATTCACTAGGCATTGCTGAACAGACATTATGGATTCTGACCAGGAATTTCACACACGTTTCTATTTTTCCTCTACCTCTGTGTGACACTTGTTTTTTATCAGCACTGGAACGTACTCCAGTGAGCTTGAAGTATCCTGACAGCTAACAGGCATGTTGAATAAATTGTTGCTGTGAGCCTCAGGGTCTACATTTCCCTGACTCCTTCTCTTTTCTTTTCTCTGTCCCCATTCCTCTCCCTCTCGCTCCCCCATTGTCCCCTCATTTCCCTGTCCTGTCAGCTGCTGCAAAATTCCATTTCTAATTCATCATATGCAATGTGTACAAGACTCTGTGTATAGACATAACAACAAAATATTTTAATATTCGTAGCAAGGTATTTTACATGCACAAAATTTCAAGGTCTTGTGCTAACACTGCATTCTTTTAATATCAAATCCACTTCAGCATATGTAACATTAGTAAACCAGGCAATTGTGCCTTGGCTTTGTTCTAGATTGTCCCTTTGATCACATCATGCTTTAAGGAGCCTATTTGCTGGCGAATAGGAGTTGCCCCTCTGACCTTAAAGAAGAATATCATCCTTTCCCACCGCAGTAATGACTTCTTTTTCTCACATGCCCGGAAGGATGTAGCTTAAGAACTGTATTCCTAGTAGATTTTACTGACAGGCAGTAGCTCTCTGGTGCATATGTTATAGTTTTGCTGGCTTACAATTGCATTTTTTTTCTCTTTGAGTGAATATATTGTTGAGTTTGGCTTTGTACTTGCTCTGGCATGATATATTCACAGCTTACAAAGGTGTGGATGTGGGTATTAGAAGAAATTTCAATTTCTTTGTATTTATCACATCAGGACCTTTCAGAATTGGCATGGTGTGTCATGTAGCTGGAAGTGAATAACTTTCTGGCCAAGACCCAGATTCTTAATTACTAGGAGTTTCTATCCTTTCTGCAGAGATCAATGGAGGGAAGAGTGAGAGGGAGGATGTCTATGGCACTGCATTTTTTTTAAATGTCAAGAGTTTTTTATGCAGCATGGTTTAGTGCAGCCTCATAAGCCAGGCATAAACTTTTGGTCTGTACTTTCACTTGTTTCCTTCAGCCCAAAGCTTGTACAAGCGTCTTACAAATATTTAAATGTGGGATATCTGGTGCAGATCTCTTCCCAGAGGTGATGTACCCATAATACTCTCCAAGGTGTTGAGGAACTGTCGTTCCTCCTCCAGAGGTTCCTGATCCATGACCCAAATGTGCATATGAGTATGGGGATGGTAGGACAGGCTGAGCTCAGACATGAATTTAGTTGATGGAAGATATTGATTCATGCTGGGCAACCAAAGTGACCTGTAGAGTTTCCCCCATGTTGACTTACAAACAATAGACACCACAATCAGGGCAAAGCAGCTGCTACCCTCGTTGTTCAGCCCTCGTGAAGCTGAGAAGGCATATGTTAAGCAGCTACTGAACTGCTTGCAGTACAATTTTGCATTGGAACACTGGACTGTAAATTGTGACATCTATGATCTAATTCATTTTTGGTTTAGGCATCAGGCAGAAGAGATGGATGAAGATCATGAGAAATAAACTGATAAGCTTCCCTGTGGTAACTCATCTTCCCTCATAAATACAATTCTTGGGCTTTTTCTTGTCCAGGGCTGACTAATGACTTGGAAAGGGCACTTTTGTTTTCTGTGGACAGATATTAACTAGTTCACTGTATCCTTGAGCTATACGTTGTAATGTAATTTCTGGAGAGCACAAAGATTAATTTCAATGCTAGTTATATTTCATAATGAACTCTTTGAAAGTACAGTTTTGACATTCCTGACTTCTGTGATGTATCAATTTGAAACCTCATTTGTCTTGACTGAATTTACAGTATGTGGTATTTTTATCAACTATGCTTTTATCGCTTTACTGTTGTCTTCTCCATTTTACCTTCTGTACTCTTTTAAGTTATACTGAAAACCTGAATTTTCTTCTGTAAGATAATTATAGCTATAGAATATTTCAAGAGTTTTATTTCATTTTTTGGACATTTAGTCAGATATACAGTAGGCATTTTGTAAGATTTTTTTTCAGGACTGACTGTATCAATTCACCTGAAGTTTCCACTTATAATCCACTGAGGACTATCTGTAGTGAGTTTCCATCCTGTCTCCACCTTGTTTCTGGAGAAATATTTTAAATTATTTGTTACAGAACATGCACTAAAATTATGAGTAAGGGGAATTCTTTTTTATGCGTCTGCTAGCTTCACTGTCAGAATTAGTCCACTGAAGTCTCACATCTTAATAGCATCATACATAAGGGTTAACTTTTAGAATTCTTAATGAAACAGAACTTAAACTTCAAAGGCAATATTTAATATAATTGTAATAGGAATTTGTTTTGTTAGTATATTGTTCATTGTAAACCTCACTAAACTAGAATTCACTTTTGCTTTTAGAACACTGAGGACCGCAACACATTTTCCTGTATTAAATTACTCGGAGGAGGAGGACAGTGATAATAAGATCCATGGATGAGGTTTCTGCTGGAACAATTCGTTTAGAAAAAATAGTAAATCAGATTGAAGTTTGAGTAAATAATATTTCTTTTAAAACTTACTTGGTAAACAAAGCTAGAGGCATTAGATGCG
The DNA here is from genome assembly GCA_013399365.1 of Pampusana beccarii. NCBI lineage: Eukaryota > Metazoa > Chordata > Aves > Columbiformes > Columbidae > Pampusana > Pampusana beccarii. The sequence continues at coordinate 857,556 of VWYH01009633.1, read as the reverse complement.
TTATTGTAACCTAATTCAGTATTAACTTGTCTTTAACTGCAGAAGAAACATATAGAAAATTTCAGGTGGATGATCCAGTGAAACATGCCTAATAATTATATTCAAAAAATTGCATTTTATCTCCCTAGCATGCACACTAATGAGTGCTTTGGTTGAATCCCATCTAGCAACTAGGACCATGTAGCTACTCAATCATCAGCCTCTCCCCCGCCACAAAGAGATAAGAACAGTTTAATAGCACAGCAAAGGAAAGTAAAATAATAATAACAATAATAATGATAATAACAACAACAACTATGTATATAAAATAAGTAATACAAAATGCAATTGCTTGTGAACACTGGTCCCATACAGTTGTTGCTGGAAGAGTGGAGATCCAGACAGCAGTTCATGCTTGAACACAGACATGTCCATCAGCAGGTCCCAGAAAAGAGATAACCCTCCTCTTCAACAGCCAATTGCTGTAAAAGAGAAAAATCCAGCTATATACAGAGCATGATGCTAACAGTAGGGAACATCTCATTGGCTAGCCTGGATGTCAATCTAGGTGCTGTCCTGTTAGGCTCCTCCCACCTTCTATGTGCACCTGCAGCTGGAAAGTTGAAAAAGTCCTTGGGCTGCTTGACAACAACCAAAAAGTGAGTCCTCACATTCTTTTCATACCAACTCCAAAACACAGCCCAGCTACTGGACAGAAAAAAATAACTTGGTCTCAGGCATGGGAACTTCAGTGTGTTATCACATTATTCTCATACTAAATCCAAAAAAAAAAAAGACTGTGCTAACTACTAAAGAGAAAATATTATACCTACTATGAAGGAAACTAACTTGATCCTAGCAAAACCAGCACAATGAGTAAAAAGCGTTATAGGACTGTCGTATTTAATGTAAGGCAAAACTATTTCAGTGCATTTAGTAATCTACTGTAATCCTGTCTATAATTTTGCAGCTGTCTGATTCTTACATAATACAGAAAATGAATTAATCTAACAATTACTACATTATGAAATGTCATGTTATAAATTCCACATATAAGTTTTAAATGATTGAGATTCTTTATTGGATTTTTATACAATGAGTAGAGATTACCTTAACCTCCAGCAGTCTATATTAAAAGCAAACTGGAACAATCTAAAAATTTAAAATAAATTACATTCCCATTTTTCTACATTGTTTCGTTTTGGTAAAACAAGTTTATGTTTTTTTCCTTGAAGAAACAAATAATGTATTTTAGGATTTTGGTAGCATTATATCATATTTTGACATCAACACTTCAACATTAGCTGTGATTTTATCACATGCATATTTTCCAGAATTTATCATTTCTGAGCACAGTTGCGCTTTACTTCTTTACCCAGTTATCTGATTTATAGGTCTTTTTGAGACACTGACACTTCTTTATCTCAAAGTCTTTGTCTAAAATCTATACAAACCAATGGAAAAATTTCCGTTGACCTCCACATGGCTAAATTGCTTCTAAGGGCATAGTATTCTTTAAGGATACTTTTGTGAATGTAAGCTACATAATTAGTTCATATGTGTGAGGCTTCACAGCTTTGCACCATCTTGGTTGTAGATCTTCTGCTTTCACAATGTTTTTCCAATATTTACAAGTTACAGAGGATTAGTTGAAGCTAAACAGAATTTCATTCAACAGAAAAATAACCATCATGTTCCATAGTGTGTGAAGCTTGATTTTTCTTATTTTGGATCATTCTCTTTGAAGTTCAAGGTGGTTTTGTGACTTTACAACTCTCCAATTTCCTTAATTTAGAGAGAAAGAGGGTGAGAGAGGAAAACAACTTGGAATAGTATTCATTTTTAAGATGGTTTAATTATTCTTCACATTGTATGGGGTAGAAACAACATAAAGTACTCTGTGTGAGCATTTTGTGATCTTTAAATCCTACTACCTCATCTAAAAATTTCATTGGAGTTTTATTATGTGCCTGAATGCCATAAGATATCCTCACATCTCCTCTGCAGATCTCTGACATCTGGTTTTATTTTTGTGTTTATGGAGCTGGGAGCAGCCCCCATGGCTGACTGAAGACTTGCTGCTGTGTTCCCAATCTCCAGAAGGTGGATGACGCAGCCTCCACTGTCTGACTGGAGCAAAAATGAATAGAATTAGTCCAAAGTTGTATAATTCAGCATATATGGTATTCCTTGTTCTATACATATGGAGTATAAGAACCTGATTCTTTTACACCAGTAAAAAAAGTAGGCTTTAAAGCTTTGCAAATGTTGTTATTCCTAACTTGTAGTTATCCTATTTCATAGTTAGGCTATGATTGCAACATTTGGAATAAAAATAAATTCACTGTATTACATTCAGTTTTTTAAAGAACAAATGAGCAAGAAAACTATATACACATTTTTCAGAACTAAATGTAGAATGAGGTCATAGTTTCAGTGATGAAAAAATTTACTAGACTTCAGTTGAAAGTTTTGGACTGTCATTTTGTACTGTACACAAAAGAGAAATTTTAAAGGCTGTAATAAATTTAACATTGTCTTGCTCCTCTCAAGTGAGTAAAGTATACATACCTATGCATTCTGCTTTTTCAAGACACATGACAAAGCAATTATGTTAGTTTTGAGTAAATAATATTACTTTTAATGATTTATTGGTAAATAAAGCTACAAGCATTAGATACACTATTGCAGATTACTTCAAATTTATATTGGTTTTAGTTATAGACTATTATAATTATAGCGATACAGACTACTTGAGAAAAAATTTTGGTGTAGAATGTCTAACAGAACGAATCTTCAGGTATTTCAATCCTAAAGAGGAAAAAAGTAATGTAATTTTAGCTTTAATTTTTTTTTAACCATTTTGTAAATTAAAAAGATGTTCAGACAGGAGTTGCAAGCACAACTGCAACTGATCTTGCTGGAGTGGAGGCTGCTTTTTATGTGAGGAACTCAGTTTATAAAGTCATTCTTATACTAGAATTTAAGTTTACTGTCTCTCAGACCTCATATTTCATATCCTTTTCTTGCCAAAGACTATTTTGAATAGTTTATCAGCTTCATGGCTCCCAACAAAGTGCTGACAAAAATCTGACCAAAAAGAAATATCTTTTTTTAATTATTTTTTCTTTGCCTTTTTTATTTTAATTTCGATTCATAATATGACAACTTCTTCATTGTTCTTTAATCATAGAATCATAGTATCACTTTGGTTGGAAAAGACCTTCAAGATCATCGAGTCCAACCATTAACACTGGCACTAAATCATGTCCCAAAGAACTTCATCTACGCATCTTTGAAACACCTCCAGGGATCATTCTTACCATTTAACTTTTCAAATTCTGCTTTATTATTTCCTTCTCTACAGTTCTCTGTGCTCAAAGGAATATAATGTTCTCATGCTTTATTTCGTAAGGAGTTAGAGAAGTTCTTAAGATTCAAAGAAGAATAAAAGAAAATCTGGATGTTCTGCTGCCAGAACCAGAAATCCTGCATGGAGTACTATTTCAAGAGTAAAAACTGGGAGGGTTGTTTTGAAGGAAACATCTGCTGGCACAGAAACACAGAACAAAAGATTTGGCTCCTGAAGCTATCCATATGCACTCTAGAAAATTTTAAAAACATTACCTCTCCCTTTCAAGAATGGTGAAAAACTCTGAAATTACTGGAAAAGGTTGAATGTTTCCAAGTGCATATGTTCTTATTTGACAAATCGTACCATTTGGTTATGTATAAATTAGACTTTTTTTCCAATGAGTTGTGGTTTGCCAATAAAAATGAAATATATGCTACAATTATAAAATGCTGATGCAGAACTTTACAAGTTAATTCAAGGCAAGATATTTATTCATCAACGTATGGTGCTTCAAGTTCAAAAGCACGTGCTTCTAGCCCAGAACAAATTTTATCCAGAGGTCTAAACCAATATTTTTTCAAATACCAATTAATCAATTACAAAATCACAGAATGGTTGGGGTTGGAAGGAACCTCTGGAGATCATTTAGTCCAACCCACCTGCTAAAGCATCTTCACCCAGAGCAGATCACACTAGAAAGTGTCCAGGAGGGTCTTGAATGTCTCCAGAGAAGGAGACTCCACAACCTCTCTGGGCAGCCTGTTCCAGTGCTCTGGCACCCTCAAGGTAAAGAAGTTTCTCCTCATATTCAGATAGAACCTCCTGTGCTTCAGTCTGTGCCCATTGCCCCTCATTCTATTGTTTGGCACCACTGAAAGGAGTCTGGTCCCACCCTCTTGACATCCACCCTTGAGATATTTATAAACATTTATGAGATCCCCTCTCAGCCTTCTCTTCTCCAGACTGAACAGACCCAGCTCTCTCAGTCTCTCCTCATAAGAAAGATGCTCTAGACCCCTAATCAACTTCATAGCCCGCCGCTGGACTCCCTCCAGTAATTCCTTGTCCTTCTTAAACTGGGGAGGTCAAATTGTTCTGTGTTGCACAAGAAAAAAATGTTCCTTTGTATATATAGGTGAATATTTATAGGTCTGGTGAATCCTCACCTTTGGAATCTGAACTAATAAAGCCAAGTCTGTATTTGACAGCAAAGGATTTAGAAGGTATGCCCTAAGCCTTTCACGTCTGAGTAATGATCTTCATAATGTCTACTGTCACTTGTCATAGCCTTCATTTCAGCTGACTACATACTTTGGGTCCAAATGTTATCAGTTTTAGTTGATTATTTAAATCCAATACCAATGAAAATTGGCTTTTTTTCATGTTAAAATTCTGTTTTTTAAAAGTAGTCTGGTTATATTGGTGCCATTTATAATTATTAGAATTCGCTTTAACAACAGTTGATAAGTGACATCTACAATCCTAATTTTATTAAATAAAACATAAAAACGTGTTTTAAAAAACAGCTTTCAAAACTGTTTTCTTTACAGATTTTCTTTTTGGTTAACTTTAAAAAGCCAAAATGGTGAGCTTGAGTTAGTCATGAAATAAAGTTCAGACATTTCCCTGTAGCTGCAAATTTAAGAGACTGTTTCATTACTCTGTTAAGTGCTGAGTAAGTTTTCCTTTGGTTATAACTCCTGCTGATTTAGAGAAAAATTGAGTTCCTTCTTCCTACTTTTTTCAGGTGTTTTGTTTGTTTGTTGGGGGGTTTTTGCCTCTTTTCATTTTATACCGTTTTCTAAACTGTGACATAGCAAGTTACAGTTCCTAATTTCTGGTCTACATTGCATTACATAATCAGCACAGTAAGTATGGTAATATATGAAGCAATTACATTCATCTCAGGATCATGAGTTTAAAATATACTAATTCAAAACAAATCAAGCAGCAGCAGAGATTACAAATATAAAGTTACACTGGGGATTTCTGTGTATACATGGCACAATTTTGCTGTGTGCTAATACTTTAGATTCAGTAAATGGACTTCACAGAGTGAAACTGCCAACATATGTTGTAAGCAGGGAATTGTGTCATGTAGTGTCAAGGCTAATAGGCTAAATTACAGATAAATGGCAATGGATCCACAGGTGGCCTTATAATGCCTGCTTCTAAGTGTAGCAGCTAGTTAGAGGGGAAGCTACCACCTCACAGAACAAGATGTTAGGTATTTTCTTCATTTTATTCTCAATATATTTCCTTGCTGTAAACAAATCCTAATTGCCTATTCTACTATATATTGCATATGCACATGCAAGGATATATATTGTCATTAAAAAGACTTGAACTGATCCAAAGAGAGAAAAAGAACAAATTGTTAAATAATCCCTAGAAAGTTAGAAAGAAGGGGACAAGTTTGTTAATTCAATTGAGAATGACTCTTTCTGTAAAAAGAGCCTCTAAATGTGTAGTCTGATAAACTAATCAACTTTATGTTAGATTAATAGTTTATTTAAACAAACTGAATTGGCATAAATGAAGTTATGCTATGCGATTTGTCCAAACTGTCCAGTTACATGTGTGCTATGTGAAGAAGTGTAGGGGATGGAGAGAAGGAGAAGAAAATGAGAATGATGAAGGAAGATGAGGGAACGAAAGCAAGGGTGAGCAAAGGGAAGAGTTCTCTGCTGTTCTTACAGACTTCTTTCTCCCTTCTTTCCGTGTTTCCAGATGTCATAGTGATTTATTTGTGATCAAAATCTGCCCTGAGGTTTGTGAACCAAATGCTTTTGATTTCTGTGGAGTTATCTTTTCGTCGGAGTTGACTGTGGCTTTTCTTTGACTGATTTTTTTTTTAATAATCTTAATTAATAAAAACCCACTGATAGCAAAATTTAACGGCAAATCTTCGAATACGAAGGGAAAAAAAACACTTTTAGAAACCGAGGTTCACTGCAAAAACACTTTTAATATTACAGGTCTTCTGCACAGCAAGGCTGAGATTCATTTATGCAATGTACGTTGAGTGTATCTAAAACAAAAAAAAAAAATAGCTTTAGGCCAGGCCTCTAGGTTTGTATTGGATATTTTGAGTGGGAGTCAGCCAGGAATGCTCTTTCCTACTTCCAGGGCCTCCCAAAAAAAGTGTATTCAGGCTTTTTCCAGTATGAGTTTCCATCAGACCGCCACTGCCACCATGCCAGCCTGGAGCCTGCACAGGTGCATACCCATCCCTGGGCTGCCATTCATACTTTGCACTTACTTCTTTTGTGATGCTTCTGGTCTTTATTTTTGCTAACGTTAAGTCTTCGGTTTGAGAAGACTATAGTACTTCCTTTGCAAGGCCGAGGCAGGCTGTCACACTGCATAATTCTACAGGCTTCATTTTTATAGGCTATAGTTTCCATATGAATTCTGCAGTGCAAATGCACCATAAGCAAAACCAGTAAGTATTAGAAATGATTTTTTTATGCTTTTCAGAAACCTTCTGTATTATACCATAACATGCAAATATACTTCAATTTTATGCTAATCCTTGATAGCAATACAATTTTTATACTTAAAATTTAGTCTTTTATCTGGAAAGTGAACAGTACTTCTGTGACTGCTAATATTTTTAAGATCTGATTAAAATACAAAAAGGGAGTCATTTTGAATTCTTTTAAAATGGGTTTTTTTAATAGATTCTTGTGAATTTGAAACTATTGTCTTAACTGGCCTGAGAAAGTCATGTTAACAGCTTTCATTTTTAAAATAGCTCTGAATGCACCTAGAATAGCTGTCAGCAGAGCAAAATCTGTGAAAAGTATCAGACAACAGGTCCACATGTAAGTGAGAAGCAAACGTGTTAACTTAGCTAACATGGCAAATCAAACAATGGGGAAAAAGAGATACGAAGAATAGACTAGACTTCCTAATTAGAGAAAAACTAGGTTTTCTGTGGGAAGCAACATCTGCAGGCACTGAAGCCATTTTACAGCATTCAGATTGCATTCATTTTCATATACAGGGATTTATACTGATAACTCAAAAGATGATAGTGATCATTCCCATCTTATGAGAAGGTATGATAATTGCTCTCTCATCTTCCCTTACCAAAGCTGGGGTTTGGGGTTTTTTAAATTTTATTTTGATGATTATTGCTTTTTTTTTTTCTTTTTTCTTATATTTATTATTTTTTAATAAAAAAAAAAAAAATTAAACAATAAAAAACGAGAACAAATAAAATAAACCCAAACCAAAAAAATTTTTTTTTTTTTTTTAACCCCCGACAAAGAAAAAAAAAAAAAAAAAGGAAGGCATGCTGGCGTGGTATGATGCTACATAGCTCCACATCTCAAAAATTCATCTTTTCCCTAGCATAATTTAGCCATGTTGCAGCCTGATATTCATAAGGAGAATCTGACTATTACAGTCACACTGTTTTTGTTAAAACCACATCTTTCACTTAAATGCACTTTTTTTTTTTCCCCTCATTAAAACTCCTACCTATAAATGAAACATGCATTTGCATTTCATGGGTGTTTCACGTTTTTTCTAAGCAGAATAGTCAAGATTGTCTCTGAAATGTGATTTGATAATCTTTAAAAGAGTCCCTTGAATGTTTCCAGTTATTTCCTTGTTATTTCACATGCGTATTTTCAACGATTTCCCAAAATAATGCTTCTCTTTATGACAGATTAAAATGATAACATGAACATAAATCTTAAGCAAGTTTTACAGTGGCATATAAGAAAATTCATCTAACAGATGACAAAAGCTGTTGTGTGCTAATTGAGTGATATCTTATATCGGAAGTAGTTACTAAATACTATGAGAAAAGTATTTCTTTTGTTACTGAAGTTATTAATTTCAAGTAACTCATATACTTAGGAATGTTTATAATCCTGTGTCTTAGTTATTTTGATATTCTGAGCACCAATATATTATACTGGTGATTTTCTCGATTAGAAGATGTGGAACTCACGGAAAACACTTTTGCTATTGGGCTGATTTCCATTAACACATCTCTGTATGGCAGTATAACATGAAACTTAAAGTGAAATGCTGCCCTGAATCAGCTAGAAAAGTATCTTTTCACGTGATACATAAATCAAACCCAGTCACAGTCACCTGTGTTCTGAGTATCCCAACCCATACAAAAATAGTTGTATTTTATTTCACTTGAACGTAGAGTTGACATGTGATTTTATATGATCATTTTAGCCCCATGCTCTTTATCACATATCAGTTAGTGGTGAGACTTCTTTATTTCTGTACAGCTATTAAGGATATGACATTTTTAATTCCATCAGCTCAGGGCTTAAATTAGAGTTTAAGGTAGATATTGTCATTTAGTTTATTGATTCTGTTCCAATTTAGGAGATTACCCCGTAGCTCTAATTCACCCAAAGAATCTCACTGGGGAGATTTTCAAAGGCACAAATAGAAGTCAGACCACTAACTTCCATTGACTGCTGAAAATTGTATTACTGTAGTCTCTCTAGATACAGGGAAACCCAGTTCCCATTGTTCTCTTAATAGGAAAGAACATCCATCTTTCTCAAGTAGGCTTTGAAAATGTTGATCAAAGCAGAGAAGGCCAGATGCTCACAGTTTGCTGTAGTTCTGCTTTGGTCAGTAAATTATAGGCACCATTTGGGACACAAGCTGTATCATTGCTAAAACGATTATAAGTTACTTAGTCTCCCAATGTCAAAATTCAACCTTAAAAAATTGAGTTTTACCAGCTAAAATTGAAAAAGGAAAAATGGGGAATTGTTCGTTTTTGTCTGGTTTTGTTTTGTTTTAATCCATTCGTTAACACCAATGCAATTACCTGTTAAAGTCATCTTTCAATTGGGATTTTTTTTTTTTTTACTATTAGGCTGTGAGATGTTGACCTTCATTCTTGTTCTGATCAGTATGCAAGCACTGCAGAGGAAGTGCCCTCACCCACTTGGATAAAGATAGTGTAATGCCTTCACTGACTCGCAATTTGTGTTGGAATAGTGTTAGCAGATGCAGAAAAAAAATGCATCTAGACTCTTACGCCCTCTTTTACACATTTTATCATAGTTCCTCTGCTCTGCCCATCTGCCAAAATTATTCCTGATGCTTCTGGTGTTACCCATCCCAGGAAAAATCAGCTGATTTTATCTTCCAGCATCATGGTCCATTCGACAAGCATGTGTATAAAGCAATTTCTTTTCTTAAATGAACAGAATGAATGCCAGGAATATCTCTACCTTCTGGGAAAAAATTCGTGGGTTTTTATGTACTTTATAGGCTGGCTCCAGTTTCTAGCTTTTTGGGCACCAGTATACAAGGTGTATCCCATTTTTATGTCATGTCATCTACTCAAAATCAGCTGCTGAGATAACACCACCCTCGCCTCGGTGTCTCATCATCTGTTGTTCACCCGTGCTGGCACAGTTCTGAGCCCAGCCACCTTTCCTTCCCACCTCCTCCATGTGGTACCTCAGCTCTGAAGGAGGACACAGAAGAAGGAGGTGAGGAATGATAAGCAGAGATATACTGAAAAAAATAGAGTAATTCACTGAGACAGAGAATGAAGAAGTCAGAGCTAGGTGGAAAGGAAAATAAGGTTAGCTTAACAATCATTCTTTTGAAAAACAGAAGGCCGACCACAGTTCAGCAGTTTATTCTGAGAGCTGAGTGGGTTGGTGTATTTTTACATTAAACAATATTCATTTTACTTTTCTTGTGTTTATTTTTGTCTGAACATATCCTTTTAATTCTCCACCACTCAGTAAACACTCCTCCATTTGTCTGAATTAATAGGATAAAGATTACCAGTTTGTTAGAACAGATAAATGACGTGCATACATTAAATGTATTTGGGACATGTTTAATCCATAAATTTGATGTTAAATGCACTGACATTATCTTATAAAATTTTACTGTCAACACGATCTGGGAAGCATTCATGTGGTAGTCTCATATGAATTCTCATATATGTTAACATAAAACATCAGTTATGCTGAAATATCAGTTCACATAGAACTGCATAGATTTGTTAGTTGTACAGTCAAACATGAAAATCTTAAATAACCATTATTAAGAAGGCATGCTGTGGCTGCTGGTATGGGGTCAAAACAGTAAGAGACAGAGTGCCTTTTAAAGACTGAAGTGCCATGGTGTGAGGGTCCTGAGAGCTCTTGAGAGGTACTCAGGCTTTTTGCTAATTTAATGCCAGAGCTAAGGAGGGATACTGAGATGAGATGCTTTTGTGAAAGCTGTGCTTCCTTTACTAATGGTGGGTTGGGATTCAGAGTCTGCTGGTACCTGTTGCTTTTAAAGAAGTAATTTTGTATTGCATAGAAGCTATTATATTTGTGGCTGTAGAAGGAGAAGGTACAGAAAGGACCTTGACTCGGTGGCCCACAGTAACACCAGCATCACTCAAGATACCCTGGCTTAGCTAGGGTGGGAGCGCCCTGCCTTTCTGCTCCTTAGCCATGTGGCTACTGTTTTGTTGTTTTATTTGGTTTAGTTTGGTTTTGGTTTGTTGTGTTTGTTTTGTTTATTTTTGTTTTCTTTAATTGTGACTGTAAATGCATAAACTCTCCTAGAATGCCATGATATGAAGGGTAAGTTAGCCACCTCCACCTCAAATAGCAACACTTAAGAGATGTTTTCTCATCTAGATTTTAGCCAGTTACAATGTCTCAGCTGTCTAAGGCACCTGCCTTAGGAAGGCTGATTTTTTTTGCGTGAATACAAGTTTGGAGATATTTCATAGGAACTTTGCATTCTTAACTACAAAAGCAAAACCCCTTCTCTGACACATGTTTATGGATCAGTTTTTCTTTCATTTACTTCCTGATGGGTTTAAAGTGCCTGCTGCAAACGAAGATTAAAAAAATGTGTTAGGAGACAGGAAAAAAAGTAAAGTAATAATTTTTGGTTTTCTCATGCTAGTTAGGCCAGCAGTGTGAAATTTCTTGTAAAAGTTGCAGTAGTTGCTGACTTAGCTTTGTGGATGTTGTCTAATGCCTACTGTTCTGCAGTCAGATGTAAAAATTACTCTGGTAATATTCTTTAACCTTTATATGTGTTTTGAAGTCTCTTTTATAGTTGATAGTCTAAGATCCTTGCATTTAAAAACAAAATAATAATTGTATTACGTTGAGGGCATGAGAATAGATGGCAAATTGATAAGACACATGGCTAAGAAAAGTTTGGGGTTTTTTTCCCTCAAAAAACAGATCATCTCTTCTAAAATATTCATTAAGACAAACTACGTTCCATGTTCGTTGCATAAATAATCGAGTGTATATGTATGTCTCATTGACCCAAACCAAGATTAATCTACTCAAACGTTACTTGAATGAAGGTTAAATAATATGTATCAACACTGATTTTTTAATTGTAAAGCTCTTCCTTTGTTTATGTGTTTGTGAGTTTATTAGCAGGAGCGTGTATACATAAATACATGTACAGGAACTTAAAGATTTGTACAAGTGTATCCATTTATGCAAAACAGATTTAGTTTCCTCTACCAGCAAGAATTTGAAAGGTGCTAGCAAAATGTATAATGTTGTGGTTGAGAATATAAATGCTCAAAAGTGGAGAAATAAAGTAACAAACATGTGCTTTCGTACCAGTGATGACTTTTAAGACATAGTTGTGCTATCCTGTAAAGTCTTTAGGGGACAGGTGACATCAATTTATACATTTATACAGTGTCGAGTGCACTGTTGGTGTTCAATAAGTAAACAGAAAAAGTAAATAGTAAGTTAGTAGAACGGTAAATTTTGTATATTTATTGATTTAATGCATTTGGATGATTAAAAAAAAAATGTAAGGCGTGGGTTTTTAGTTTCCTTGAGCTACAGAAAGTCTCAGGATCCTTTATTTGGTTGCTATATTTAATAGTTCTACATTGCAAGCAAAACAAAACAAAAAAACCCTACCAAGCTGACCTGAGAACTTTAGTATTTCCCCAAGCTTGCAGGGTTAAAATGGAATGTAGGTCTGGTCCCCACACACAGTGCTGAATTATGTGAGTGTGCCCTTCACTTCACAGAACTGCACTGTTTTCATGGCAAACATTGCTGCGTCTGAGTTGAGCTCCCCAGAGTTGTTAGAGTCATAGGGCCTGCAAAATAAAACTCAGGTTATTTTTAGCTTTAATGAGTTCTGTAACTGTTTTCCTGTCATGCTTTTAAGTCTCTGTACGGCTGCCTCACAGAGGCTCTCCAATAGTCACCAGATTTTGTCTTTCTTCTAAAATGGGAGACTGTTGCAGATCTGCATCAAAGGTGATGTAAGAAGTGTATGTGGCAGTGGTTTAAGTATGGCTTGTACTTGAAGAAATAGAGACCAGCTTTGTTTTACAAACTTGATACAGATGCCCTAAAACCAAGGACCCTAACGGGCAGCTCATTACCCTCCATGATAAGACAAGGGGAGAGCAATAGTGACCTCTGTGGAAAAAAACCCCAAAACATCGATTTCCAACACAATCAGCGGTGGTTCTTCAGAAGCGGTGACACAGAGGTCCCTGTGTAACCAAGTGGCTTTGGCTTTGAGGAGAATGGAGAAGGAGTTGTGTCCACAAGAGGGCTGACCTCACAGCCTTGCAGACCTCTAGTGAGAGAGGCCTAACCTTCCAACACGTCTCGCTGGATGAAATATCCCTGGGTAGAACAGAGGAAAGTTGCTTCAAACCCTCCCTAGAAGGCTGTGCCAAGATGCTACAGAGAGCTCTGCTTCCCTTTGGAAGAAGGTAAAGGTGAAGTCTCTAATGAAGGGAAAGAGAACTTTAGAAAAAAGTTCTGCTCTTTATGGATAAAAAGCTCTGTGAAAGGCGTCTGATCCCAGGCAAGAACTGTGCCATAAAATGCTAGTGACTTTTACCTCTAACACACTAAATCAAAAATTAAAAGGCCAGGGCATAATGAAAGCCCAGGAGGAGGAGAAAAAAAATATGTCTGAAGATTTCAGAGAATTACGTATATTAAGCTAGGTAGAACTAGCATAACACAAATCATAAATTCGTTCTGTTATTTTATCATTTAGCCCTTTGTTATTTTATCTTTTAGTCCTTAACTTCCAACTAAGCTTCAACATATAAGTCAGAAAGGCATCCAGTCTTGGTATAACATCTTCAGGTGGTCCACTGCATCTCTGAAAAAGTTGTCCACATGGCTAATTCCAGAATTAATTATACCGCTCTTGAGTAAGCTTTCAAATTGCTGAGGAGCTCACATGAGCAGAAATTATACAGCAGAAACTAAAACTAGTTAAATGAGCTATAAAACATTGAATCACATAGGAGCAGATCACCTTTTATTGGGCTTCACACCTCTGAATGCTTAATCACTTTGGTTTTACTTGCTATTACTCCAGCAGGGATGGCAGTGGACTGGCATTGCTTCTATGGCAGGAATTGTCTACCATCCTGCTAACCAGCTACACAGTACATGAAGCACTCCATTAGACAAGGCGATATATAAGCTTTTTTGTTGGTAGGTTTTTCCCTGTTTGACTGCCTTTTTTGATGTGAATGAAGAGAAAAATAGTCACTTATGAGGTGCTGCTTCAGGCATCCCTTCATATCAATCAGAATACTGGGTAGCTTTTCTGAAGGCAACAACTGCTTCTCCTGTGATGTAACCTGTGCAAAAATGTCCATGCAGTTTTTGTGTCCATAAAGATACTCTTCCTTTAGTCTTGTAATGTAACAAGCCATCTAGCATACAGTTCTGAAACTTTCCATTAATTCTGTGTTAGATTGCACACCAGACAAAACTGTGTGGCTTGAGAGCTCAGCAAACATCTGCTGAAACACCGATGGGATTCACCATTTTACTTTTGCATAGCACGAAGCTCAGTGATGTTGGATCTGGGACCAAATAAAGAATAACAAGCATTAGCTGTGAGGCAGAGGTTTATTCTATGAGGTGGCTCAAGTTTTTGGCTGGGATTCATTTTGCGTAGTTCATTCTGGAATTGCACACTTTCTTTTTAAATTTTTTTTCTTTAAAATCTTTGTCTTCTACCTTTCAAACAGTACACTGCAACTGCAAGACCAAAAAGCCTTTTGGTTTTAGTACTCAAAACGGCAGCTGTCTTTCGAAAAGGCAATTTTTCAGCATTCAGAGTGAACTACGCCATTCTGCATTGCTGCTAATGTGCTCCTAAAGGGCCACCTTGTATTAACTGAGGTATTTTTCCTGTGCCGTATTTTGATGCAGTGAACCATTTGGTACATTCGAGTGTCTTACATAACCAGCAACGTGATGAGTCATCTTTAGAGAGTGAGTGTTGCCATGCTACCCTGGCGTGAGTTAAGATCGTGAAGGATGTGCAGTCAGAATGCGCTTTAAAAAAAAATGATGATCTGAAATCCCTAACCGTTTCTTTTAACACTGTCTGTTACCATAGGAGTTATTTTTACTAGGGGGCGAAGGCGCAATGGCAGATATAAGAGCAATGCTCTGTTGTTCTTCAGCCCATAAATGTGACTCCTGTGGAATAAAACGATGAGAAAGAAAGATCTGCACAGAGGGAACAGCTGTGCTGGGGCTGCTGGGGTCAGAGCAAACCTGAAGACTACTTGTACTGTGTAACATGCGGGAGTTGTGACAGATCACCAGCTCTTCATGCCCTGTGCTGTGAACGCTTCATTTTTTGTGCTGAACGTAGTTAGCCCAAATTGAAATAAGAGCAAATCTCCTTTCCTGATTTCTCCAGCTGGTCAGAATGAAGACACAGAGTGTTCCATTTAAAGGACTCGTGAATAACTACTTTAATAGTCACGGAAAACTTTCTGATACAGTATTTCTGTGGCCATCTGAAGTCTGACAGCTTCAGGTGAAAAAATTGCTCCTGGCCTGTTTTGGAAACTTACTATCACTGACATGAAAACGTCTAGAGATGAATGGCTTCAGATAGTCACACTTTAACTGGTCACTGTGGAGTATTTTAATAGCACTAATCACTTTGAGCTCAAATTTCATAAAGAGCAGTGACTGTGACCACTACAAATTAATAGATGCTTTCTTTGTCTCTCCCTTCTCGGCAATTGAAATAGTAATCTAGAAATTCATTCCAATACTTTTTCAAAAACCTCTTAATTCTGCGGCTCAGTTATAGCCGTAGCATCTACAAAATGGCAATATGCAATGTCTTATTCAGAAGATCAGCTTGTAGAATGCTAACTCATTGCTGTTCTGTTAAGAAAGTAAGTTTTACCATTATGTAAGTTACCACTGTAACTATTTCTGAGACTGATGCTCATGTTGCTAAAGAACTAGGTATTTTGCAATTTCTTTTATTGAATATAAATGTAGGCTTCATCCAGATAAAAATGCTCTGTCACCATGAGTAAAAAGCACTTTGGTCTTATTACAGTGATTTTCAGGATGAAGATTTCTTGGGCCTCCACAGGTTGTGTGGAATGATTGCATGAATACGGTGAAAGGATTAGCAGATAGTTTTTGTTACAGTTCTTCCTAGAGACTGTTTTTTATCACCACGGGGAATTTTCTGATCTAGTTTCCTGGCGCTGATAGATCTGGGGTTAAATAGCTTCCAATAACACTGCTGTCAGTGCTGCAAGCACTGGAGCCTGCTTGCAGGGGTACTGGCTGCCCAGAGGCAGCTGGGCTGCAGGGTGGAGGTTTGTTGGTTATAGATTATATAGATTATATACACAAATTCTCAGAGATTTTACCGTCACTGAACTGTTCCATTCACACAGAGTCTGCTGATGGAAATCTGTGTGGGAAATCTGGGTGTTGTTTTTGTTTTTTTTCCCTAGAAATAGAAGATATTTATGCTGAATAATAGACAGAGTTATTGAGTAGNGGGGGTTTTTTTAAGCCTTTTTTTCTCATACTGGATGTAATATTTTTTTTCTCCCTTCCCTTGCCTCCCTTTGTGGGTAGTGAAGGAAGCTTTACAAACTGTGGGTTTGCACCCATTGATAAAGGTAATGACTTTCGAGTGTCAACATAAAAATTTTCCGTGTCATCTGCTCTGTGAAACTGCAGTGAAATGTGCAAGCAAAGGAGAAAAAACTCCTGCGGTTCAAGCCCGGCTGTGTCCCTTTGCTAGGGTGCTGTGGGGAATGTTGATAAACATTGGGAAGGGCTGAGAGGTGGCAGAGGCAGGTGAGGAGCTGGTGGCTTCTGAGGGACCACAGAAAGCTGCTGGTGCATCTCTTCTGGCTTTTGAGTGCCAGAGGCTCCTGGTTAGGGGAAGCCTTTCCGACTCTTCTGGTTTTAGATCCCCTGGATAAAGGAAATAAGCGATGCAATGGAAATACAACTTTTAATAAACATTTCTAGTAGGAATAATATTTTACATCTCACTCTGCCTCTGCTGAGTAAGTGCTGCTAGCTCCAATTATTCATTCCCAAGGAAAGTCTTCTAATTGATCTTTATCAGTACTCCAGGTAGAGGTGATTTATTATTTTGTTACCTGGCATGCCTGTGCTGTCACTGCTGCTGCTGCTGCTGCTTGGGCTAGTAGCCGTAACTGCTGCTGCGGACATCGCGCCTAGAATAAAAGCGGGGTCAAGGTGGAGAGGTGAAAAGAATCGTGAGTAACCTGGGCTTTTCCTTCTCTTCTTCTCAGCTCTCTATTTGAAGAAATGCTTTAGGCCTCATTTCGCTGTGTAATTCTTCCTGTCCGGGAGGTTATTCTTTAATAATAACGTTAAGGATTTATGATTTTAGATAGTTAAATATGCATGTAGAAAGCACGGGCCACACCTTCTGTACGCTCCACACGTCTGCAGTACAGTCCTGTGTTTCATGGCAAGCTTTCCGAACTGCCTGTGCTGATTAACTCCTCCATTTCCAGAGAGCTGTGAGACTTCCAGCTGTACCTATTTATAGTCATGGCATTTTGCACGTTATTTCAAATGTTAGCGTAGATAAAGGTAGCAATTTTTACAGGTTCACTGTTTACGTGAAGGAACCTTGTAACCACGGTGATTATACTGGGTAACTTTGGGGATATAAATGGGTAACTGCAGTTTAAAATCTAGAGATTTAGAAAGGGGAATTTAACTCATCATTGCAGCCTGTGCAGGGCTTATCAATGCTGCACTTAAAAGAGAAAAGAACGTTCATATTAGAAAAGGAAAGTAGATGAGTCATGGTAATATTTGGGAGTGAGAGTTCCTGCTGCATACACAGTTCCTGGACTGAAATAGCCAGATTATTATTTTCATTTAAAGGGCAACTCATTTCTTGCTGAGATTATGCTTTATTCCTGTCCAGCTATTTATAAATAAGCATGCCCATGATGAGCAACATACTATTATCATTATGTGTGTGAATTTTTGCCTTTTTTTTTTTTTTTTGTTTTTTTTTTTTTTTTTTTTTTTTTTTTTTTTTTAGAAATACCTAGATTATAAAATGGTGAAGGACTATTGAAAATTGAATGAAGGTTTTCAGCTTTAAATGTGATGTGGTTGATTAGAAAATATATATGATGGAAGCCCCTAAAATAACCAGAACTTGTAGGGGTGAATACCCTTGAGATGGGTATTATCTTGACAGTCATGTTATGATGTTATGTGGAAGCTGATGTGCAGTTTGAGTAATATTTTTTTCTAAAGTACAAACATGCATATCAATGAATCTGCCACTTCATTTGGCCCCCCAGATCAGCAGCACTAAGGAAAGAGACACTGGACTGCATGGAACTGAGAGTTGCCTCAATCCATTCACAAATAATTTACCTCTGAAAACCACACTGCCCAAACTTGCAGGCTGTAAATGTGTGCATAAGTGATGCATAAAAATAACATCCCACAGCTTATAAATATTTAAGCATATTAACTAATTACAACTAACAAAGCCCTTTAATATAATGGATGTGGAAACTGAAGCACAAACCTAATAAGAGCTGAAATACCTTGACTGAAATTTTTCCAAGGTATGCTTCTTGCTCAGTAAAAGTGCCTTTTAAAATATGTATATCTGTATATCTTTTCAATTACTACCTTTTATGAAAAAGCCAGTTCTCAGAGTAAAAATATTGTATTTTCAGTTTTGAATCATTAATTTTCAGGTGTTTTGAAGTTTGTGTATTTAGTCTGAATTATTTTCTATGAAGAGCTGAAGTAGATGGAGAAATAGATATTAATGTCTCACAAAAGCATTACTGAAGTCAATGAGTTTGGGATGGCATTTAGCCATAGTGCGTAAATTACACAAAGATACAAGAGTTTAAGAGCACCGCATCTTTTAGAAATTGTTTTGCAATTATAATAGGTCATTTAATGTTATCTATAGTTAGATATTAGACCTTATAGATTCAGCTTGTTTTCTTCTCTCAGGACAGGGAGCTCTCATTCCAGCACATTAGAAAATTGCTGATGTTTGGTTAATGGAAAAACAAGGATGTAAATTAGTTTTTATTGATACTGTGATACTTAATTGCTCAGAGAGATCAGTTGTGGAATGTGTTAAAAGTCTCCTTGAAATTAAGGGAAGGTGTTTAGATTAGACGTTCTTTTTATTTAAATATTGGCAATATTCATACTGGGAACAACTGTTGGGCAAGAGAGATTTTACAGGAATGCCATTTTAATGATATACCAGTTGGCTTTGCTTTCCTTGGTGCAAAAATTTCTCCAGTAGCAGAATGCAGATATCATGCAGAGCTGGATGTTGTGGAAAGCAGCCAGCTCCTTCTTTCTGCAAAAGGAGAAAGCTAAAATGTTATGTAATTGTAGTTGATTGATTCTTTGTTGATTGCTATTAATTGTATATATTTACCTGTCAATTGAGAGAGTACTCAAACCTGTTCTCTTGCTGGGTTATTTTTGTGCATCATAGTTAAAATACTAATAAAACAACCCTCTGAGAAGTGTGTGGTTATATAATATATACTCATTTAATTGGATTACACTTATTGCATAACCCAAGCCAAGAATATGACTTTAATTGAAAAGGAACATGACCGGTTTCCGCATCTCTTCACAGGAATTTTCACTAAAGAATTCAGGTGTAGCAGTATAGCAATGCTTTCAAGGCTTTTTTATTTACAGAGATTTCAAAATACTTTTGCTCGAAGCAGTCTTTTAGAAGACAGAACAACTTTGCATTTCTTTAGTATTTCTGTGATGCTTCTCCAAACAAGACCATGTTATATTAAGAGGCATTATGAATTGCCCAAAAAAGTAATGTTGATCCAAGGGCAGGACCACAGTGGTCCAGCAAGGACCACAAATAACTCTATGAGTGGTGGTTGCTTTATCTGAGCTTACACCTCCTTGGACAAAGTTTTGTTCTTTGCTTTCCCATGGAAGGGTCTTGGAGCTGGGAATTTTGTTGCCTAATTTCTTCTCCACCACAGCTCAAATGAGTGAAATCAGATTTGGAGAGAGTGGGAAGAAATTACCATTTTTTTACAGGTACAACAGCAACAAAAAATAGTATGGAAGCAAAGTATTATAAGAGGATTTGTTCCCATATACATCTGTACGTTTCATTATAACATCACCTGTGTGGGCTGGGGGTGCAGGAACAATACATATCTTGAAGGTAATACTAAACATATAAAACATTTAAATATATAAAACCCATCATTACTTTATTGCTTATGCTGTGGTGTCTTCTTCTGGCATATGCTATAACTTATTTTCTGTTCACTTCATTGTTAAGAAAGGAAACTGTTATTGTATGAATACCTGTATTTTACAACTGACATGCTTATGATTGTCAGAAACTATAAATAAATCTCACGGTTATTTTGATCCTGAAGCGACAATGTATTAAGACTGTCTTACTATCCCTCAGAAATAATATATTCCAGAGTAATACCATGGTTGTTATTGATTTCTATGTACTGCATATAATGTTTATATTGGAGACTGTACATGCATATTTTCTGACATTTATAACTTTGTATATTTATTGCTGTACTATATGTAATTTTCTTTGTTAGGAAATTTTAATCAAAATGGTTTGCTTGCTCTATGAATAAAATATATTTTCTCATAGAGAATAAAATTGTAATTTTCTGGGCAAATTTAGATGTCACGTATAAAGATCAGAATTTAAAGTTGCAAAAGAATGAATTACTGAATCAAAAATGTGGGTTTGTATTTTTGGTAGAAATAGAAGTGCAAAGCTTTAACATTTTTACACGACATTAAAACTATGCTTTCTATTGTTCAATTCATTTTGCATTTTAGGCAAAGAACTTGAGTTGAACATTGTCTTATTTACAATAGCTATCACAAGGAAAGTCAAATGTCATGGTCTTCCTTTAGCCCTACTTATTGTTAGGAATGTCATTAATCTATCACTAGTAAAGAATAGTGATACCTGTTCCGGCTGATTCTTTGTATGTTGGACATTACATATGTATATGTACAAATATATGCATACATACATGAGTTGATGTAGTATATGCATACATGCACTTTCTAAAAGCTCCATAACTTCCTCATTTGAGTACGCTGGGACAAAATATACTTTTGCTGAACCTGTGTGATTGTAAAAATTTCCTGTAGTTAAGTTATTTTTTGTGAAGAACTTATTTTAATGGAATTTTGATATTTTTTCCAGAAATTGTGTGCTAGGGAAACATCTGAAAGAGAAGGTCTCACAGTAGGACTGATTCTTGAGAAAGGCCTGACTTTTACCTCAAATTTTACTGCCAAAGCTTATAAAATAAACAGCATGCATCCATCCCGTGGGTGGACAGGGTGCATGTGTGTGTGCCTCATTCCTTTGAAGGAACTTTACGTAGGCCAAAGATGATCAAAAAGGAAAATCCACACAGTTATAGGATTCAGACTGTCACTCTAGAGCAGAGTGTGTTGTACGTTTGTGAATATTGAATTTAAAATAGGTTAAATAGTAAAGTACTTATTTGAGAATAAAGGTCTCTGAATAAACAATAGGAGATAGAGCTAATACTAAGGTGGCAAATATTAGAAATATTTTGCGTAGTAATGATAATATCCTATAAAGCATTTTTGTCCTTTTTATGGTCCTTGTCTACGATTATTATATTGTCTTCTTCAAAAGTGAAGTTTCTGAGTTTTGTACTTAAATTATATGTGACCTAAACGTGGACTATGCAGTTCGGGAGAAGAAAGATAATAAGGTTTTTAACATGTTCTTAGCAATAAATCTAGCAACTAGAAGTAGAAAACCCCCCAAAAAAGTCAGCGTGTATGTGATCTTCTGGATTTCAAAACTACCAAGCTATTCCTAGATTATACTGAATTAAGAAATGTAAGAAAAAATTCTATGTATTTGTTAAACTAATCTATCCATATGTAAATTACTGTATTAAAATATTTTTTCTAATGTTTTTAAGATTTTTTTTTTCAAAGTAAATAGTTACATAAATATATAAAACAGCAAAACAAATCAGTAAGTAATTGTGGCACTTTTCTACTGTCATCTCCCCATAGAAAAAAGCCAACCAAAAACCACACCTTTTTTTCCCCTGGACAGTGAACGTATTTCATTTTTCAGATTTACTTAGCGGTAGACGATAACTAAAACTTTCAATCCATTGAGAGATTTATTGGGACAGAAATCTTTAAAATTTCTGTAATGCGTGATAAAAAGTAATAGATATAATTTCCTCTAATTACTTTCTATATTCACATAAGTTTCCAGTGAATAAGCAATTTCCTTAAAATTCTGCTGTTTATCATAGTTTGCTTTTTGATTTAAAAATCTTTGGCTTTCTTCAGGGTTCAGACTTGTAGCTGAAGCCTATTTGATATTTCAGTATGACTCAGCTTTTGCTGAGTCATCAGTCTATCATTTAATGTAGGTCCATACAGAGCTACTTTACCCTCTTAAAAGTTTTAATAGTCTGCTGTTACGGTGCTAAAAGACTATCAGCAACATATTAGCCATTTCTCAGTCCTAATCCAGTGCTTTCTAGGTAGAGTAAATATGCTGAAATTGTTCACATATTTTCAGCTAAAAAGATTGTGTCACTCTTCACTGGTTAGTTGATTGGTTGTAAAATTATTATGGTATTTCGTGCCAATAGTTTTTACCTGTCTTCCAGTGATGAAGAAACATTGTCCTAATTCTGTTAATTTAAAGTTTAGCTGGTTTTTTTTTTCAAAGTTTCCTAATACTCATAACAATTTAGACAAGTTGAAGCATGCTTTGGTGTTAAGTATTGCAAGTTATTCCATGATTTATGTTTGACTATCAGATAATATATCCTTCAAATAGCTTTTGTAAGAAGGAAAATAAATCTGGCATGTGGCTTTATCTATATGGATCCATGAAAAAACAAACAAACAAAACCAAACAGACAGATTTAACAGTAATCTTGCTGCCTCAAATATAAATATGCTTGAAAAGGATCAAAGCCAGTACTGAAAGAAGTTAAGAGGAATATCTTATGACTGAAACACTTCCAAGAAAAAATCTTTGTTTACAATGTTATGAACATGTTAAGACTATCTGTTGTTTCCATGAAAAAGTCATCACGGAATCACAGAATAGCAGGTTGGAAGAGACCACAAGGATCATCTGGTCCAACCTTTCTTGGCAAAAGCACAGTCTAGACAAGATGGCCCAGCACCGTGTCCAGCTGGATTTTAAAACTGTCCAGTGTTGGAGAATCCACCGCTTTCCTTGGTACACTATTCCAATGGGTGACTGTTCTCATTGTGAAAAATTTTCCTCTTGTGTCGAAACGGAATCTCTCCAGGATTAACTTGTACCCATTGCCCCTTGTCTTTTGGCTGTGACTCTTTGTAAACAGGGAGTCTCCATCTTCTTTGTAGCCACCCTTTAAATACTGGAACAGGTTGATGAGGTCTCCCCTAAGCTTTCTTTTCTCAAGCCCACTTCTCTCGGCCTTTCCTCCAATGGCAGTTTCCCAGGCCTTGGATCGTTTTTGTGGCACTTCTTCATCTCTGACTTTGAATGAGACCCAGGCCCATAGGTTAGCACTGGGAGTCCAGTATGTACGTATCGATGGTGACTGGGAGGAGGTGGAGCACCTGCCCTACCTGAGCCCCCCTAGAGCGGCCAGGCCCAGGCCGGCAGAGAGGAGCATCCACTCTGTAGGTCAGAAGCTCTGGCTTTGTGGTTGGTGCACAGACTCAAGGTGTGTGTCCAGCCCAGCCTGTGCCTCCAGCTCAACCTGTGCACAGCTCTGGCATGACCTGGGGGCAAGGGGGTGGCAGGACAGAGGACAGAAAAGTGCAGCTATGCTGCCCAAACAATTAGCATCATCCAGGGGTGTCATATGCTGTGATGATCCCAGACTCGCTTTTTCCAGGAGTACTTTTGGAATGAGGTGGGACATAATGTTTAGGGCAGATGGATTGCACTGTAGTCACCATTTTACTAGGGAGCCATTAGCCCTACGCAGCGCTGCCCTGTCACGTAACTGGCCCTGTGCCCATCGCGCCATGCGGGAGTTGCCACCGGGCTTCCCAGACAAACAGGGGCACACCATGGACAAGAGATTAATTTCTCTGCCCAGATGAACTCTCCTGTTTTGATGTAAAAAAATGTAAGGTTGAGTACACCTGCTTCAGATTGCTAAAAATAAGTGTTCTTTTAAAGAAACCTGGAAGTTCCTTATCTCACAGAAATTATTTCTTTTTTTTTTTCTTCTTGAACTGCTACAGAGTAGTCTTTGATGTTCAAATTTGATCTTTTGTTACAGTATTTAACCCTGATATGTATCAAATAATTTTAATGTCCAAGTTTGCCTCTTAATATTATCATCTTGCACTACATGCTTCACTGGAAGCTTTAAACAGAATCTCAAACCAAAACCATTTAATGATTTTTGGTGTCAAAGTGTAACCAGAAAGGTTTCATACAGCCATTCCTTGAGAGCACTTTCAAAGTACTTTTTTTTCTGCTTTCAGGTCCTTGTATTTCTTAGAAGAAATCTTGTTTCACACAATCCTGTCTTAGATGATAGTGTTTTATCATGGGCATTTTAACATCAAGTAACTCAGTATCTGACAAGATCTATGAACAGAAAAGCCAGTTGCCTTTAGATGCTGGAGACTTTTTTTCTCCTTGAGTAGATGTGGCTGATAAGAAACAGAAAAATGGTGAAAAGAGAGATTAAGAAAAGATGAAGAGAGATTTAAAAAGGGAGAAAAAGAAGAGGGATTGGAAGCAAACAAAAAAGTGACAGTTAAATAACTGAAGGCTGAAGGAAAGTAAAGAAAAAGGAGAAGAAAGATAAGGAGAAAAGAAGATAATCTAGAAGGGCATAAAACAAACTACTTCTGCTGTTACCGTTTAACTAATTTCTGATTTCTCATGCAAAGTACTTAGTCTGCATTGTTAACTAGTGTTCCACATTCATCACACTGTTTGTAGGATCTAGGAAATGACCTCTTATGTCAAAAATAAATGTTCTTAGAAATTTAATTTGTCTAAGTTATGAGGATAAAATTAAGTGTTTTATTTTAATATTGCCTCAGATTTTATCATAGAAACAGAAGTGAGATGACATTGATTCACAAAAGCATAAGGATTTCAGAGTAATTAAAATTTGGAGCATTTGCTGCACCAGAACTTTTGACCTTTAATAAATTTGAATGGAATTGAAATGAATTTCAATGTACAGTGTACCATGTAGTCAATGAGCTACTGTGAGATCACGTTTCTTTTTAATTACTCTGTAGTCAAGTCTTAAAGACATTATATGTACTTCCTAACACCTATAAGAGTAGCTTTATTTTTTTTTATTATTTGTAACTCCTTATTTTAGCTATCGTCTAAGGACAATGGAATAGTTAACACTGTTCTCTACACGAGCTGCACTAAAATCCTTAGTGACTGCATTCCCTTCGTTTTTCTCCTTATCTCAGATAGACAGGCTCCCAGATAATTCATCTCCCTCTGCCTCTTTGCTTGGTGACATATAGAAGCATCAGGCACAAGTATCCAAACAGGAATATGAGGACCACCCAGTACCTAGATAAGTAGTTAATGGTGTTCCAAGTCTGCTTTCCTGTCAAGAGCAGTGTTATTAACTCAAAACATCTAAAACCATGATAAAAAAAAACCCTGAAGATTTAGAAAAGAACAGTAAAGAACCCTCTCATTCCTCTTACAGTGATCTTACAGCCTTGCACTTGCAATCAGTTCCTTCATTTTCAGGCTGTTTCCCAATTCAAGTAAGATATAATTAGACTTTGTTTATCTCCAGGGCCTGGAGCTGTAACTGGTACATTGACTTGTGTCCCACTGCTAAAGAAACTGCAAGCCAACTATATCAGACACAGGTGCATCACTGCCTAATAAGAGAAAATAATCTCTGAATCACAGCACTATAGGTATCCCACTTCGAATGATGCTTTGTTTTCAATGATATGTCTCCTCCTCTTGTGAATCTGAAACCCTACAGCAACTTTTCAAGCCCATCAGCCAGCAAAGGGAAAGGAGAAAAGGACTCCGAATCCCTGCCTGCCCCTGCAGGGAACAGCCATTGGGCCTACACAAATGCTGTGTTGCCTGGGCGGGTACTTGGGAGTGTCTCTATCCCTTCATCTCATCTGTCCATTTCGCTTCTACCTCATCCTTGTGCTTTCTTCTTTATCACATAATTTTCTGGTGCCCTAGTTGCGAATTTTTTTTAAGCTTTTTCAAGCTTTTCTTGTCTATTGCATCTTTGCCAGTGCCTTGTGTGAGTGTTACCAATCCACACGGCAGTGAGCCCTGGGCAACCAGCTTTCCCGTGGAAATGAGCAACCTGGTACTGCTGTGATCAATATCCTAGCCTATCCTCGGGATTTTATTTAATACCTCTTGCAGAACTGGGGACTTGACTGGTATTTCCACCATCAGAGTTACTTTAAGTGGCTCTCTGAAGTACCTGTTGAATTTCAGCCCAATGAAGATTTTGGGTTGCAGGTTGAAGGATCAGAAAATCTGGCTGCCACTGAACACGGCAGTGTTTGAAGGCTACTTGTATTGTCTTGTATTGTCTGACATGTTTTAGCCAAAATAAAAAGCTTTCCTTGCATACCTGTCTCAGGTCTTCAAAAAAGAGCCAGATATAGGAATCCATTGCCACCCTCAAGACTTTTTAAGTCAACGTCCTTTGCCTTTCTTATGAAGAAGGCTTTATGTTTTTTTCTACATGACATAGTTTTTCAGATAAAAGCATAAATTTAGTTGTTAGTTTCTTTTATTTATTGTAACATAGGTTGTAAATATTTCTCTGATAGGCCATTTGTTTGGTTTGTTATCTTACATCCTTAAACATGAATGGTTGCCTGATTCATCACTGTCACACTTCAGGTCTGCCCTCCAGTGAAATTATTGCTTTATAATGATATGACACTGAACTACTGATGTTATAAATATGACATTCTTGTTACAGATGAAAAGAAAAATTCCTTGTGGCAATGAATACTCAGAGAAATACTTATTTCTATGTGAGGGATTCATGAATGAAGGTACCACAATCAAACCCAGATAATGTGTATGCATTTTTAGAAATGCAAGTCAGTGTCAACTGGGAGGTATTTCTGTATTGTGAAAGGATGCACGTACGAAAAATAGTGAAATAAAATAATAAACATGAAGTTTGCTCTATATAGAGCACCTCCAGGGTAATACGTACTTTATGTTTCGTGGACATTCCTTGGATTTCTTTTATTGGGCTATAAAAACACCAAATCAGAGAAGACTCTTCCAAAAGTGGGAGTGTTTGATAATGCTGCATTTCTTTCTTCCACTATTCTAAGACTACAAACTCAAGACAACTTTTGGTACAAATCTTGAAAAACAGCTTGTAAGCTTGAGTTTATTTTCTCAATGACTGTTTATTCAGTGGCCACAACAGTGATGTGATTTACTTGCTTTTTGCAAACACCCATTTAAACTGGGTTTGTTCACAAATTATTAAGGAACGGCTGTTCCTTGTATAATTGCCAATATTTGCATTCTTGCAAGTAATAAATTACAAGTATTTCAACTGTTGTCATTCTCTTTAGAAGTTTGCAATCCAATTAGGCACCAAAAACTATAGTATGTTAGTCCAGGGACTAGTCACATACTACCTAAAGAAACTTTATACAAATACGAATGAGCATATCTTTAGCAATGTACATGCAGAGTTTGTTCTTCAGAAGCCTGTTGCCTATATTGACAAGGAATATATTTATTAAAATGATAATTACTTCTTCTCATCTATTTACCATAACTAATTTTACTTGGTATTGTGAGATGTCATATTTTTTTTCCTGTGTTACAAAACATCTAAGGCAAAATTCCATGAAATGTGATTTGTGCCCTGCAGAATGCTTGGAATATTGGTGTGTTTTTACTCCAGATTGAACATGATATAAACCAAAACCAAAATAAAGCAAAAATTAGGACATTCACATACAGCAGCAACTGTGAAGCCTATAGATGTGCTTCTCATACTCGATGTTTTTAGTATCATTAAAAGCGCATGCATATTTTTAGTTCCTCTCCCTTTCTATTTCTAGGACGAGCCTATGTCTTTGGCAGCAACTTTTGCTGCAGAAAGGACACTTGTAGGGTGTCTCTTTCCTGCCCAACTTCCTGTTTTCATGCTATGTGTAAGATCTTAGTGTTTCTGAGAAACTCCATGCTACAAGGCTCGGTAGGAATTTAGGCAAAATAGAACAAAAGCATTTGTCATTTGTGAATCACGTACTTGAGTGGAGGAAGGCACTGATTTACCATTCATAACATACTAACTGTCTGTATTTGAGTAATTAATGTGATGAATTACAAATCAAAATTAAAACCTGGATATACTGTGTAGTAAATCTTTGTGTGAAAAATCTGTCGGTGATGACTTGAGCTGAAAAACTTAGCTGCTACAGAAAAACACATTTATTTACTATTCTTTGACATATGTTCAGAATCAATCAGTTCGCTACTCTCAATTACACTGCCTTTCATCAAGGTTTTTATATGTTTCAGCCTACCCAGTGGACTGGATTGTTGGGCTGGAAAATTACCCCTGTGGAATGTTTCCTCTGATATATTGCAGTCCAGAAAATGGACTTGCTTTTCTTCCCTGCATTTTTATTTGCATTTTCTCCTTAACAGGCTTTGCTAAAAGGAGCTGCCTTTTGGAGGTCTTACTCTCTTTCGTCCCTTCATTCTTGCTCTCCCATAGCAATTCTTGGCTGTCACACAGTGCACAGAGTAAGCTCCTTCATGTTTTGGGGGTACCTCATGTATCTTCTGCCAGCACAGGATGAGGAGATGTGGACAGTGTGGAAAAAATGTCCCACAGTTGCTAATCCTTCTATGGGCTGAGTCAGAGCTGAGGAGGCTTCAAGAACTGACCTAAATACTTCGTTATGAAACCCATTTTTCTCAGAATTATTTCTGCAACAGAAACACAATGCTCTACAGAAAAAGTAAGGTATTTAATGAGAAACAGATGGGTTCTGCATATTGTTAATAGAGAAAAACTACTGTTTTGTGTAAAGAGAAGCCAACATGTAACATTAGGAATAAGAACAGAGTAGGTTACAGGACATTGTAACAAGATGTTAGTTTTACACTTAATGTTTTAGATATTGCTTAAAATAATGTCTTTTTAACTCACTATGTATGCTATGCAGTCTGTGTGTATAGTTTCATTAAAAAGAAAAAAACACAAAACAAAGCAATAAACCCACGGAAACTAATAAATATAGATTCAAATTTTTTGTTGTTTCTATTTCTTTCAATCTTACAGAAATATTCTATTTCTTTCTTAACCCGAGTTGTCCCTTCACAACAATATCCAAAGATAATATTTTTCTCACAATCAATTTCTGGCTGCTTTAACATCTGTTGATGTGATTTATTAATATTCAGGTACCAATAAAGATACTTTTTTCTTTTTTATGTGTGTTTAGCAACATAAGAAGAATCTAACTGCATGTTTTCTTGAAAACAAAGTCTTACTGACTTTTTTCTTAAAGACCATTGGGAATATTACTGTTTTACATGTCAGCTACTAATGGTTTTATATCCAATATTTGATTTAAAAATCACATGGCCCTCAATAGTAGTGTTTGTTTTTTTAGGAAAGCCTGCTTAGTTTCGTATAGCACTACGTCATTAATGCCTTCTTTTTAATGACTGCAAACATTTTAGTTTGCTTTTTATATGCAGCACCTTAAAGCTTTAATTGGACATCTGATAGTCTGTGTACATAAGCACCTCCCAGATACTGTGGAAATTGTAGGCTGTGAAGCAATGATGCTATTGTGCTGGTGGATGCAGACTTTACCTGTTTTGTCAGATTGTCTCCCAGGAGTGTCTGCTATATTTCAGAAACCCCTTTCATATGAACTGTTAGAGAAATATGAAAATGATGAGGCAGGTGCCAAAGCAAATCTTTGACAGGCATTTTATCCCACCCAGATTATAAAGTTCACGCCTTTTTTATTTTTTTTTTTTTTTTTTTTTTTTTTTTTTTAATCTGAAATATTAAGATCTTGAACTGAGAGCCTGGTAAGGTTACATCTCTGACTTTTGATATATATTCAATCTGTTATCATATATTGTAAGTACTATCTGTCATTCTGCTGCTGTAGATGCTTCAGCCTATACTATAACTCCATAATTTCAGCCTATAACTATAAACTTTTGGGGGATTCATGCTGTAGCTGGAGAACAAGAAATGCTATTAATTTGTTTTCTGACGGATTCTCTGGGAAGTTATCTCCCTTTCTTTCTGCAGCTGCAGCACCTTCTGCTCTGTGAAAACGTCTATCATCAGTATGAAACAATTTTCCCTTTCTAACCCACTGTCACTGCTTAATTTAACTATAGGAATCATCAATGGTCACCTAACAATGCTGCATCACGTACATGTTTTTGCATCATGTGCATATTGTACATGTTTTTGGCTCTAGATATATTGTGTGATGGTTACTGACAGTGTTGCCATATGTTATAAGCAGCTAGGGAAATAGCGTCAATCCAGAAATATCTGGGCATATGTGGTCTTTCGAGGACATTGCAGCAGAGATAGAAAGCAAATGTAATTCCTCGATCAGCTGAAACATTTGTTTATTGATAAAACTGTTTTGGCACAGATTCTAGTGCACATATATAGCAGCATGTTCTCTCCTGTGGGGCGAGCATGTTTTTCAGTACCTAGTTCTTCTCACAGAGGCAGCAGCTTATGACAATGAAGATAAGCAAGAGAATAAAAATTGGAGTTATATTTTCAGGACTTAAGCAGCTGTGAAAAATCTACTGCAGCTTTTTCATGATGGAAGAAAATGTGTTTTCTCGGGGCTGTAGCAGAATCAAATGATTTAACGTCTTGTTTGGAGTCCAAGAGACCAGATGTATAAGTCAATTAAGGTAGTAACTAAATAAGGGTGGTATTTCTGTAAAGGCTGATTTTAGCCCAGCTATCCCAAAGCTTCTCAGCAGAGAGTTTCCTTTGAAGGAGCCAGTAAGGGGAACCTTGGGAAATTAAGCTCATTAGACTAAAGTTTGCTTTTGGACCACTCAAAATGCAACAACATTTTTGGACAACACATTTCAACTATGGGCTTGGGGTCCTCAACAGAACAGAAAAATGTCTGTCTTAGGAGCCAAGAACTTACCTAGGGATACATAATTCCAAAGCAGCCAGGAAAAGGAGTCTCAGGAACAGAGAAAACATGTAATAAAGTATGTTTCTTAGGGAAGTGAATGCTTACAAGTGGATCAATCTCATTGACATGTGAAGCTGAAGACTTCAATTACACAATAGTGTGCGCTGAGACCACCTTAGAAAACCTGATTCTCTGTGGTCTCATAAAAAGCCATGCTTTACATTTAAGTAATATTACTCACTAAGCAAGAATAAGGTACTACTAAACAGTAAATCAGGCTTCAGATCACACACAGCAGACTCCATCACTTATATAGGGAAGGAAGTATTTTAAAAAGTAGAATCTGGTGGTAAATAGTCTGCCAAGTAGAATCTCCTCAGTGGTTGAGTCACTACCAAAAGGAATGAATTCTTCGGTGACAGAGCTTGAAAATGAATTTATAGTGCTTGTAAAGCATGCACAGCAGCATATATGTCCCTGATATATACCAGAAGTGTTTACTTGGTGCTTGGATAATTGTAACTTTCTTTAGATAAAAGAAGTCATGAGCTATAAAGTAGGTTCCCTTACTATGATGAAATGAGGCTCTGGAATAAGAAGCAGAAGAAAAGAAAGTTCTCATTAATTGGTTACAGAAGACCTAACTACATTTATTTCAAAACATGCTGTGCCGTATGTTAGGATTAAACCTCTCTACTTCAGAAAGTATTAAACAAACATAAATAAAGCAATAATACATCTGCATGATATTTTGAGATGTGACATCGGCTTGTGCAGCTGTCTATGTTTTTCTCAGCAGCTTCCACAGTATACTTGCTTTTTTTATTTTTAGCTAGAAGAGCAATTTAGTTGCATGTTATAGCAACTGACTTTTCATACAAACAGGAAACCAGCATAACAGCTCAGTTTTCACCATTATGCCAGCGCAACAGAAAATTGTTTTGGCAGGAGCTGACTAGGTCGATGTCACTGTTACCAATGAAACACAGACTCCAGGTTCTTCTGTGGCATGTTTGTACCGCTCATAGAATTAGCTGCTTCAGTGGAAGGCAGGGCAGAAATATCTCGTTCAGCAGAGAAGCATTACAGTGCTTTAAGCAATATCTTATTGCAATGCCTTTGGTTCTATTTAGCAAAAATGCCTCCTTAACGCCCCCAGTTTAGCCAGTCTGGCCCCAAGTTTACCTGATGTGCTGCTTAACTCTACTATTTTCTTGGAGTGATACTGTTATAGGTAGTCACCCGAGTTTTAATCTCAAATAGATAAAGGAAAATAGAGCCCAAAGGCCCAAGTCTCCTATAAGTATACACAGAGAAGGGGAACATAACAATGCCAGCTCTGTTCAGCCTCACAGTTTGTTGCTGATTATTTGTAAAGCTCTTGGAGGATATGTTGTATTCAGGCAGGTTATTTCAAATCACAATGTCACTGCCTTGCAGCTGAGTTATATCTATTCCAGAAGGTTAGCATTTTGAGTAAAATTAGAAATTACCAAAGAATACACCAAAGCTGCCAGCTACACTGAATGTGATTTCATGGTCAGATACTCAAAATGTTATTAATGTAGGCATTGATGAGCACTCTCAGAAAATGCCAGAATTTAGATTAAAAATACAGTATTAAGTTTGCATTTGCATTACCCAGCTGCCTTTGATCATAAAACACTTTTTCTGCTTTGTGCATATTCATAAGGATGAGTTCATGCTCTTTGCTTGCCACTGTGTTGTTACTGCAGGACTTCAGTACAGCAGTGACAGACTCAGGCTGCAGGCCTTAAGGGAGGGAGCATTCATGGTCACCGTGGTGGGTTTGGTTTTGTTTTTTTAATGTACTCTTTTTAAATGTGCTCTTTTCTCAGTCTCTTGTCTCAGAGTCAATGCCTGACAAAATCTCTGTGGTTCATTCCAGACCAGTTCCGTGGTTTTTAAAGACTTTTGCAAACTTTTTGCACTTCTTCAGCCCTTTCACACCTTGCGGTACAGCATCTGCAAAGAGCCTATGGTAAACCAAGTGTTTTTACTCGTTCAGAAAGATGCAAATGTCTGACCTAACATTTCACAGGTGCAGTCTAATTCTCTCTGCACTCTCACACAGCACATTCCAATGATGCAATTTCCAAGTTCAGGGAAATAAAGGTATTTTCTGTATTTAGTGTATAATTTCCATGTATTCATATAAGAACAGAACCAGTACCTTCAAGGGGCAGATGGGCAAAACTGCTTACTGAAACATATGCCTATGGTAGATTTTATCTTCCAGGCTACACCTGCTCCAGTTATGCAAAGGAAACATGTGTGCTTAGTAACACAGAAAAATAGTTCTTTCTCTCAAAACAGATAGAGGCATTTTTGCTTGATTAAAACCAATTACCTTCATGTGGGATGGCAACATTGAAAAATACCAGGATTTCAGTGGTGAAAGTTCAAAAAAGTTATTGGTTCTTTGAAAAAGGGCACTAAGAAGGAGTAGTTGTTCAGTTTTGCCTCTAAACTGCTAATTTTGTTGTTATGTATTCATACATTTCTGACAACTAAAAAATTCATTTAAGAGTTAGTACAGAAATGGGACTGAAAGGAGTATTATGAATAATTTAGAGAGCATTTATTATGAACTTTGAGATTCTTGGAATAATGTACTTTAGAATGCAAGGCATGTGTACTCCAATAAAATACTTTCGTAACTGTGAGAAAGTTCATTTTCTCTTTTGCCCTCAGCCTTAGTGCTTTAACTTTACAGTAAATTGCTTATATAAAACTAAAAAAAAGTTCCTGATTCTGAAACTGCAAGTGAGAAAACATTTCTACTTGGAATTGAGCCATTCAAGCTCCATAACTGTCAACTATTGTTATTCTGGTGATTTGAAATCAACTCTTCATGCTTCACAGGTGACAAGAAATTTTGCTTAATTTGCAAAATGTGCATGCATACGTTATGAGTTTGAATTTCAGAAGGATGATCAAAATAATGTAGAAAAGCTCCATTCATGCATTAATTCTTCTAATGTAGTTATTCATGTGTAGTGTAGTATAAAGTTACAGTATAAATCTCACTTTGTACAGAATATTTATCTAGACAGTTGCGTTTTAACATCTGAGACAAGAAGCCTTCCAGAACCCTGCTGCAGAAAACAGCTCACTGTATTCTCATGGGAAATGCAAGTAGTATACTGAGATGAGCATCAGTAGGTACTGCTCTTAAAATAGTACTTGCACTTTTTAGATTAGTTTTGTGTGCAACATGATTCATATGATCATCAAGTCCCAAAGCTAGGTGATGACGAAAGGAACAGTTCAAGAATTTTCTTGCTTTGGGGTAGTCACCTGTCTGTCTGTACAGGTTCCGGGGTTTAAATGAGCAGAGGGTTTATGCACACCTATTTATGAAGGAGAATGAAAGACTGCAGTTAAACTGGCCAAATGTTTTGACTCACCACGATGGATTACCTTGAATCTGCCTATGGAGAGAATTAAGTGTAAGAATACCCTTAGACGGAAGTAATAAACCCCTACTTGTCATACTCAAAACTTGCATCTGATTTCAATAACTATTTAATATATTGTTACAGATCTTTAAATTGTTTCTATTGTCAAGAGTTCAAGAGGCAAATGTGCAAAGTCAGGTGCTGTTTAATGGAAGGAGAGTAGCTGTCTATCAAAAACATAACCATTTCTGGGCTAGGTCTGCGGCATATGAAATGACAAATGAGAGAGTAAATGGTGTATACTCCAAGCTACAGAGTAAAAAGGGGCCCCTTCCTCAGCTGGCAGAAATTAATTTAGTGATAAGATTGATTTGTACCAGCTGTGGATCTGGTCCACCGTTAAGACAACAGCGGGACTGAAGACTGCAGCTCTTTAGCGGCCTGGTCTTGCTTAAATCGAGACTTTGGAGTTATGTGGGAGCTAAAGGTATGTGTTAGAGAATTGTTT
This sequence comes from Pampusana beccarii, assembly GCA_013399365.1. NCBI lineage: Eukaryota > Metazoa > Chordata > Aves > Columbiformes > Columbidae > Pampusana > Pampusana beccarii. The sequence continues at coordinate 822,756 of VWYH01009633.1, read as the reverse complement.
GACAGAACAGAGGGTTATCTTACTCACGTTATTAAAATACTATGTATTGCTTTTTGGCTTGGTGGCTTTCACTATCAACTTTCCTATCTGAGCTTGGTCTTGTCTTGAGAGGGTTTTTTGTTAAGCCCTGTAGCCCTAGTGGTGACGTTTAGCCAGTGAATTCTTGCAATGCAGTCTGGAGAGCTTGCTGTTGAACCACACTGGGAAATGGATGAAATAATCTGAGGAGGAGCAAACCTTAGTAAGTGTCCTCTTGCAGGGACAGGGAAACACTGAGATGGGAACAGGTTGCCCAAGTAGTTTTCCCTGAGAAAACAGCAGTATGGTGGGCTTGGCCTTGTGTTGATAGCTTAAATTGGAATGGGAAGACAAAGCTTTTTTTTTTTTTTTTTTTTTTAATTAATTTGTTGCTGTTCTTTAATCTTCCTCTGTGTTGTTCAAATTTCTGTGGTTAAAGTTTACCTTGTGTACTGGTTTGGTGTGGTTGGTTTTTTTTCTGCAGTCTTACATTGGTTGCTGCATACTAGGTGAGGCTGACAGGTTAACATAGCAGATGGCATACCTCTAGTTCTGATCTTGGCAATCTAGAGTCAAAGGTTTTCTTTTTATGGAATCCAAAACATTGAAGTGGGTAAACTCATTTCTCTTCCAAAGCTCTCCCTACCACCTCTAGGGAAGTGGCATCTAACAGTTTTGAGTCTTGTTGATCTCACTAAAATGAGGTTACTGAAAAGCAGAGGAACACTTTTGATTAAGAGGGACTGAAGGGTACTTGAGGCTTTTTCTGTTTGAAAGCCAGATGAAATTGTGGGCCTGTTAGCTGAATAAGCTACATACAACTCAGTGAAGAGCAGCCAAAGTTGTATTTTAACTGTGAGGTGGATAAATCGTAATTGCATTTACCTTAATGAGAACTGCTTAATGTAATGTACTCCTGGTTTTGTTTGTTTGTTTTTAATTTTATATCCTATATAAATGCAATTAATAACTGTTCTAAAAGTTCTTAAATTATTATGCATGGTCTGCTAATATTCTGCAGCTAAGAGAACAATTCTTACTGTCCTGGAAAATCTTCCGTTATCCTTTCTATAAACCATTCTTCAAAGAAGTTTGAGGAAGTAGTTTCACAAAACCGTTGTTTCTTCAGGTTTGTCATTTTCCAGCTAAATGAGGCATGTTGGCAGGTAATTGGTTTGGGCATGAAGTTTGTACATAAAGATTGCTAAGAATCTCTTTAGCAATCATCTCTCCTAACAGCAATTTGGGATTACCTGCTGGTATTTTTGTATGTTGTTTTTTTGGTTCTGTTTTTAATGTCAATATCTGCTGTCTTTAGGGGGAAAACAAACAAACAAACAAAAAAAAAAACAAACAAACAAAAAACAAAAACACACACACCACCCCAAAAACCCAACAGCAACAACAAAACAAAAAAACCCAAGCAAACAAACAAGAAAACCTAGAGTCTCTCTAAGTGTTTAGCAGAGTCTTGTGAAGCATAAAATTGTCCTTCATACTTCTCCTTCATACTTCTGAGGGACACTTGCTTAGTGACCCCAGCCTTCATTCTTGGGAACCATGCTTTTTTCCTGTGATGATCCTGAGTGTACTTCAGTCATATGTTTGGAATCACTGCTGTTCCGTGGTGTGTGCAGCACAGTTACACCTGGCTTGCTGGCTTTTTTTGTGTTTTAGTGGTCTTTTTGCATTCAATGTGATTTTTTTTTTCTTTTTGTTTTTTTAGTGCAAGTGTTTAGCTAAGGTTTTGGGTGCTTAAGTTCAAAATGACACTTCTGAAATCATGTTTCTTAACAACTTGCAAAGCAGATCAGAGTGTAACCATAGGGCACAATGCCCTTAAATTCTGACATATCTTTAAGGCTGTTGGAGCCTTATTCATGGCTAGCTGTATGCCTCTAATAGTTTTAATATATCAATATTCTCTGTTAAGTATTCACACATATGAAAAGTGTCTATTGGAACTAAGTATTTGGTTGTCTTGCTCTAGGATTAGCTCACCTGTGGGAGGAGAGGTTCCTTGGTTTAAAGTAAATTAAAAAGTTAGATGACTTATTTGTAACACTAGCAAATATCACTATCCTGTCTACCAGTTTGCCACAAGTAAAACCAGCGATAAGGACTGTTTACGTTTTCTGTCTCATGGTGGTTACTTTAAGGACACTTTTGAATGCTGCTTTGTCTTTTGATCCAATTAGCAAACTAATTAACTCTCTTAAAGAGCTTTATTTGGTTGGGAGAAGGAATCTCCTTCCATTCATGACAACTGTCAGCAGCAGTTTACCTTGCTTTACATTTGAAAGCATTCCTGTTGAAAACAGACTGTGAAAGACTGCTATGCGAATAATGTGTTTAAAGCTGAGGCAGATCTCTTGGCTCTGGCAAACAAAGTCTAGAAAGCTATAGATCAAACATCAAGGCCCAGATCTCTGCCTTAACATGAATCGTAGCAAGTTTTTACGTTAGTTTTGTGAAATCTTAGATTGAAGGGACTGTATCTTTCTGAAGGAGGCAGCATCACTGAGCTGATTCAATGGGGAAATTGAGGGCTGTGAAGCCACGGCTATTGTGGAGGTAGATAGGGACAGAAGGAGTTAGAGGACACACCTGAGGCTTGGCTTGATGAGGAAAATGCAGCAATGAAAGTTGCTAGGTGACTGTGGCTTTTAATATACTTAGAGAGAAATAGGCTAGCCTATCCTGAGATGCTACCTGTGTTATGGCTTGGGTGAAAGTGTCTGAAATAGTACCTGCTATTCTTGAAAATACTTTAAGAAATGCAACGTAGTTCAACTACAACGGTGCTGGGTTTGTCACTCTACCTATGAGCGGGGTTCACAGTTCAGTTCAGTCTATAGTTGCTACAGAAGTAAGTGAGGAATGTAGGCAGCACTTTTCAAAATAGCATCTTCTGTTGCTGAAGCCTTCTTTCACAAGACTTGATTTTGTGTTCTTTAATACTGAATGCAAAGAGAATTCTTTGGGTATTAAAAGAACCTTTCTGATGAACTGTGACAAAGGGCAAGATCCCTGGATGTTAGTGCTTCCCTTGCACTGTTTGGTTGATATGAGGATTGGAAATTAAGAATTAGGGTAGAAATGTAGGCACAGAGGGTTGCACTTCATCTAATGCTTTCAGTCATTCTGACTAAGACTAATATGTACAAGAGATGGGTCTGGGCACACAGTCAAAGAGCTGCTACTTGCTGGGAACTCCTATGAATGGTATGAGCAAGGAGCTGAGTGTAAGTTATTGCATCCTGTGAACATGAGTGGTGCACTCTTGCAGCTGTAACAGAGGAATTATTTTCAGTGAAATTAGAATAAGCAATGCACACAGTAGTCTTTGAAGAGTTGAGTTTGACCTGTGATAAAGACAAATTAATTTTTTCCTTATGGCTGGATTATTACAATGACTGTAAAGATGAGCTCTAAACAGCTTCAGCTGGGCTATAGGTCTTCCTCAACCCATCTCCATTTTCTGCAGTTCACTATTTCCACTGTGATTAAAGTGAAATTACAATGCTGCCAAATGCTGGACAACTGTGGAAGTTGGGCTCTCTGCTTCTTAGTGTTATTGCAGAAAGTCAACCACTGGAACATGAGCTCACCACACTACAAATTTTTCAGTTTTCCTTTTGTCTTTGTCAGAAGGCTGAGTAATTGCCTGTTCTCTTAGGTATAGAGCCTTATGAATGATTGGGTTGTTACTTGCCTGACAGATGCTAAACCTGCTATAAATTAAGTTTTCTACTTGTTTCACCAGGCAAGTGAGGTTGCATTAGTCAATAGTTGAACTAACAGAGAAATAGGAGGAGGAAAGTGGAGTGTTCACTGGAACAAGGACCAAAACTTTTAGTCCTGGAAACCCTCAGGGATTGGGTTGGGTTTGGTTTGGTTTTGTCAACCCCTGATGATTTTGTGTGGATGCAGCTCAACTGGTAAAGTCATTCCAGATTTCTCTCCATCACTGCCTACTAGATGGAAGCCAAAGAATCCAAATGAAGGAGTTGGCCTTTTGCAGGCTCCAGTACTACCCTTTGCTGAATCAAGACAGATGATAGTGCAGAGCTGTTGGCTTAGCTTGGGAAAACTGGGTGAATATACTGTTCTCTCTACATATGGCCACCTCTGGCAGGTCTTTTCTTGCATGCATGAACCTGTCTACTTGGCTTTGATAAGATCATTGAACAGCCGTAGTAGCTCCTAAGGAGAGCAGAGGCTGGGTCTTCAACTTGCTTTCGTACATCTTCAAGTTGAATCAATACTGTGAAAATTGATTTTGCATGAATATTATCAAGCTGAGGACTTAATATTCAAGTTTTAATAATGTCTGTAATGTCCTGTTTGTCTACAATACAGTTGCATTCTGCAGAAGGCATTGTTTAAACTTAATCACGAAACTATTCCTGTACGTCTGCTGTTTCCTCGGCTATGCTTTTTACCAAGCTCATCATTACTTCTTCTGCAAAAGAACCTTCTGGAGAGGAGCAAAATCTTTGGGGGGGGGGAAGGAGGGGGAGAAAGCTTTTGTAATTTTAAATTTCTCACAGATTGCTCAGGGTAGCAAAACAATGAATGTTTCATTATTACCACAATAGATTAAAACATCTGCAATAAATAACGCTGATGGCTATTTGTGATGGCACGGAGTATTGTTTTTGTTCTCTTTTATAAAATTACAGCTCATTAACTGTCATAAAGCAAAGATACCATAAATAAAACAACTAGTAGTGTTTCATTTCCCAGAAATGTGAAAGCCTGCTGGTTAGGAACTTAGAAAAGTTTGTTTTCACAGCTGGAACAGTCAAGTATTAGAATATGTTGGGGTCTCACTTTTGTGGCCAGAGAAATTTTGAGGATTCAAACAATTTTGTTTGTCCTCTACACAAAAAGTAGTACTGGTCTTATCTTCCAATCATGAAGTGCTTTTTATTTAGGCCACAAGACACCTGTATTGATCACCAAGTGTATATATAAGTACAGCAGTAATTATAGAAGGGCTGTTATTTCCAAAAAGCAATTGGAAAACCTAGCCTGACTTCTACTGTCCTACTAACTATGCAGTAGTTGTCCAGATATCCCACATTGAACCCAATAACTTGTATTTATAGTGGTGTTTCAAGAAAAGGCCTAATCTTAACTGCAAGTTGTTTATAATAATCCAATTGGTCCTTCATCAGAGATCACCTCATCCCGCCTGAGGTCGCAGCAGTTATGCGCGCTCTCAGTTTTCAAGCTGGGAGAATAGACTTGCAGTGTCTCACCTCGCAGATGTGCAATGCTGTAACTTCAGACTGGTTTCCAATTTATTTGCCATAGACAGGCTTCTACAGGAAAAAAGTTCATTTGAAAAGTAAAATAATCAGAAACATACCTCGCTGTCTCAACTTTCGAATGAGAGTTCAAGTTTCTAGCCTCTGATTTTTCTCTTGCGTGGCGCGGTATTTGTGACAGATACAATCATGTGGTAGTTATGGGATAGCCAGGAATTTTTTTTTGCTGGCTGGGACATGAGATGGGTTCCTGCTGGAGCCACAGATTGCACACACGCTGTGTCTCGTTGTGGGATGCTTGAGCCCACAGCTGTGGACTGCACAATAGGAAATCCTCCTCTGGATTTAACATTTCTCAACATAAAGGCTAAATTTGTATTTTGGCTTCAGCCCTATGTGTTTTGAAGCAACCGAGAGGCATACAGCACTCTTTGTTCCTGAGGCAATTTAGGATTAGATTGAAAAAACTTGTCTGGCGGTCTGGACCAAAGTTCTCAATTGCCTGCGCAGTGTAATCCTCCAGTGCAAGGTCCAGCAGACATCAAGTGACAGTGGCTTTTGAGTTGGTGCTTTGTTTTGTTTGTTTGTTTTTCCTTTGTGTTTGTTTTTTGTTTGGTTGGGGGTTTTTTTGTCTCCTTTTTTTTAGGTGTTAGGTTGTGGGGTTGGTTCTATTTGTTTTTGTTTTGTTTTTTAATGAACAAAATAAGATGCTTCGGTAAACACAGCAGTTGCTTTGTAGAATCTCTCCCAAAGGAGAGCGTGGAGGCTGGAAACTAGCAGGAACACAAATAAGTTCTGAAAAAGTATCCTTAGGACTGCACAGGAGGAGAAAACAAAACAAAAACCTTAACATGTGTAATAAAAAAATCTGGTCTAGTAAGTGCCTGTAGACTCTATGCCCACAGATAGGATACTGATAATTCAGGGTTCAGAAGTATCAGCTCTGTGTTTAAGTGCAACCACTTTTTACAAACCTGTCTGAAAGAGGATAATTAAATCTTCGATCTGATTTACCATCTACTGGTCAATCCTCTTCATAATATTTACTCCTCTTTCCTCTTTTTTGAAACCATGTTCATAGAAAGATTTTTTTCTAAATTAGTTTGGAGTTAAGCATCTTAGCAGTAAGATAGACTTATGTGGGATTGGGAAATTGTAGGCACAATTTTTTTGAGAAATAGTAAGCCCAAGGTGCCTTTAAACACTGAGGAAGCATATTGGATAGGTGCCGGCTGTATGCACTTGCTTATGCTAATAATGGTGATAAGCCCTTGCAGTTTCACTTCAGGATGCCTGCAAGAATCTTGACACCGTTGCTTTTCCTCTAGGGTGCTGCTCTGAATTTTGGTAGTGTGGGAAGCCTCCTCTTGTGCTCTTTTAACGACGAGGTGAAGTTCCTGCTCTGCTGCCATCCAAGGCAGAGCTGAGTTAATATCAGTTAAATTAACCTTGGTAAGGTTTTGGGTTGATTTTTAGATAAATTAGTAGTATGGCATATACAGATTTCAGACAGAAAAATGTTATAATTTACTTTGAAGTAAAAGATTTTACTAGATATTTCTCCTTTAAATTGTGGAGAAGAAAGGCTGGGATAACAGATGAGGGTCTATATTCTCAGCAGCATACAGCTATGTTTCAGGAAAAAAAAGCCAGTCCATTACATGAAAAGGAATGATACATATGTGGATCATAAAGGAGGATGTCACTTGTTTGGGATTTGTTTGTTTGTTTTTCCTCTGTGCTCTTTTGTGTTAATTAACTTAACATCTTTCAGACTTAGGCACAGAGTCTGCCTGGGCTGAGCACATACACTAGCCATGCTTTTACTGTCTCTTTGTGCGTGTTTACAATATACAAAAAAGAAATCTGCATGTTGAAAACATCAGCTGCTCCAAGTGAATGTGCATACGTCAGCTACCGCTGTGCAAAACAGGTTTAAACAGTGGTAGGCGTTCTGGATGCAGCACAGTCCCACCAAAACTGGTCTAAGCAGGGACCTCTTGGCTACTTCTAGGTCTCCAGCTGTGTGTTCAGAACTAGCTAAGATATTTCTCCACAGAGATCAATAGATATGGGGCAGTGCAGATGTTCTTTGCTGTACAAAACCTGGCAAGACTGTGTGGAGTAGATTTCAGTGGTCTGAAACTTTTTGAATAAAAATAACATCTCTGTCACTTCAACAGTATCAGAGACTTGTTAGGAATCTCTGATTTCACAGATAGAAACTGTATACAGTTTTGTGTCTGTGCTCAGCTAAGCATGGGAACTGTGGTCACAAATACTTAATCTCACCGATGAACAACTGTGTATTACATGAATATCTTAACTGATTTTTAAACCTAAAGACATCTTTGCCTTTAGTTCCGTAAAGGCTCTGAAATATGGAAGGAAAGTGTCCCAAGTGTCACCGTAGTGCAGAACATGTGGATTGAAGCAGAATTTATGTGTATCTGTGCTGGTGTGATACACAACAATCCCAATGGACCGTAACTTAATTTTCACCCTGAAATGTGCTAGATAACCTGCCCAAATCTCTGAGATCCTGGCACTGAGCCCTCCGTCTGTACCATGTCTCAACTACTCTGGAGTTATTTTATTTTCTTTTTATCATAACAGATAGGAAGGGAGTAATCTCTAAGGGAACACTTGTTCCTACTGAGCAGTCTAAATGACATCTGTGAGCATGACATGCAGACACAGCAGTTCCTGTTCACTGCAGAATCCAAGTGCTTGCAACTAATTGCAGCTGAGGTTGGCTGAGGACATGCGGAACGGAAAGAGAATTTTACATCTCAAGGCTGATAGATTGTGTTCGTCCGGCATCCATGAAAAACACTGCTTGTGTGGCACTCAGGAGAAACCTGCAGAGAAACTGCATGGGATGAAAGAGCGTCTATGTGCACATGTATGTTTTTATGCGTGTGTGTGTGAACACATACACACACATGCATAGTATAGTTACAATACGACATAGCAGAGATAATATGCCTAAAGACATAGGGCTGAGAAGCTGGTATTACCCAGCTATAAATGGCCATTCCTGGGGCTTCAGCTTAAATCTTAATAATCCCAGGATGCCCTTAGAGTTGAGGATAACAGACCAACTGTGCATTGTGGATTGTGGGATTTCTTGGGTGGGGAAGCATTAAGTCTCTTGTGATGATCCCGTGTCTGGAATGATTTGCAGATCAGCTGTGTATGATGTTTAAAGGATAATACTGATGGTAATACTTCTAATTACTATCCACTTAAAACCACAGAGTAATGAACAAAGCACTCTGAAATGCCAGGAATTAAGAATTTTCTCCGTGACCTACAGATGGCAGACCAATATAACAGATGAGCTATATGCTTGAAGCATGTTTCTTTGAATATCAGAAACATAGTACATCCTATTAATGAAGTTTTTCTTGGAGAAAGTTGTTTTAACTGGGTCACTATAAAATTTAAGCACTTTTTTGCTGTTTCTTGCTTTACTTCAGAATATGTTGGAGATCTTTTGCTTCATGCCGTAAATTGTGTTCAAAACTAAACCCAAAAGTTCTGAGTTGGGAATACTTTAAGTATTGTTGGACTTGACTTAAGATATTGGGAAGTAAGTCCAAATTTTCAAATATGGGCATGTACAAGAGCACGCGTAATTTGATTGTATGAAGTTTGTGCCTTCAAATTACTCAATTTTTTTAATAAGAATGCTATACTTGTTTCAATTGATTTGTTTCTAACTTCTGTTATGTGTAAACCTGGGTTAGTGGGGTTTTTTTGTTTTTTTTCCCTATGGGAGGCACCAATAGATAAAACTTACAGTTGACTTTTTCATCATTTAATAAAAAATAAAAATTCCTTAAGAAGCATTTGGTGTAGAAGAATGGAAGAACTGTAGATACAATAAAGCTTTTGTTTTCTCTTCCTCTTGGGTACGGAGTTTTAGTGGATGATTTGATACTCTTCTGCGTCTTTAGCTCATAAAAGCTGTAACTCCAGAAGCACACACACAAAAAAGAAAAAAAAAAAAAAAAAAAAAAAAAAAAAAAAAAAAAAATTTTTAAATAAAATAAAAGGGAGAAAAAAAAAAAAAAAAAAGGGGAGAAAAATGTGGGTTTTACCAATCTTGTTCAGTGAATATCTAACAGAAAAGGCATCTTAAACTCCATACTCTTTCAAGCATTTGTATTTAATACATAATGCTTTTAAAAAGTGGTTGGAAGAGAAAAGGTATTGTAGGTCATAACCCATTGAGACTTTTTTTTTTTTTAGATGGCTAGGAAGACAAACTGTCTTTAGTTGAGTGGTTTTAGTCCTTTTTTTTTTTGCTTTGACTGTAGATTGAAATAAGCGTATTTAAAATATTGTGAGCGATGGAAGTGATTACAACCTGCTACGCAAGGACCTAGTCAGGAAATTGAAGAACAGGGGCTTAAAAGTAGTCCCCAAACAATGGGTTTAATGGACTCTCAAAAAAATGCTTCGACAACTTTTTTTCTTACTAGAGAATACTCAGTTTCAACCAAGTGACTGGAAAATATTTTGCTATATTCTTGAACTGTTTTCCATTATGGAAATCAAACAAACTGTCATGCTGGATTATTCTGCAGGCAAGGAGAAGGAATGCTGGTTGAAGCTGCATGTGGGTCTGTGGTCTGTGCTCTGTTGTACTGTCACAGCTAAGCCTGTCCTAACTGTTTTCTAATCCAAAAGTGTTGTTCTGGCTGTTAAAAGAACTAGTGAAGCAAAACCTACTAAACCTAATTCTTCTGGGTGATATATACTGAACGTGCCAAGTGGCAGGAAGGTTGCATACAGTCTCTCTGAGTGCTGAGAAACCGTGACAGAGGGGAGTCATGGTCTGCACTGGCTGGTCTGTATTATCTGTCATGCATATGTTGGAACAGCAAAAGAATGAATTTCCCAGTATATTAACTTCAAACGTGATGGGGAAGTGTCTGGTGGCATAAAATCTGCCACAAAGATGAAACAGAGAAGAGGCTGCGAAGGTGGCCCCTTAACTTTGCTATATGTCAACGTAAGAGCCTTGCTATCTCTGTTATAAGGTAGATGTTATTTGAGGAAAGCTGTCTTGAAAATATCCCTATATCAGAAGTCTAAATAAGGTTGCTTTTTTGTGTGTGTGGTGGGGTTTTTGGGGGGGGCGTGTGTTTGTTTTTTGTGAGTTTTTGTTTGTGTTTTTGGTTTGTTTTTTTGTGAGGTTTTCTGTTTTTGTTTGGTTTGTTTTCATTTTTTAAATCTGGGAATTAAATGCAATCAAAGCAAAAGGAGGGAGGAGATAATCTTGCTTTGAAAATGGTTTCTGTCATGGCACGAAGCTTTGCTATCTCTTGAGCTTTCTCAAACACCAAGAAGCCAATGAGACTAATTAAATGTGAAAACTGATCAAATAAGTTCTGCAAGTCTTAGCCGGCTCATGGGATAAGGTTTCTGAATCACTGCTAGGGTGATGAACTGGAATTGCACAAAATGAACAGCATACTGAAAAATTGTGATTTAATGAGCCTACAGTCTGTGACTTCCAGCCTCAGAACCTGGAATTCAGGTGATGAAAGTGTGACTTGTATTTTCTCATACTGTTTCTCACACTTTTAGAAGAGATAGGGGTTCTGACCTGTGTTCTTTCTTCTCCAGACTGTAGAAACTCTGCTTTCTCTCCCATATGCCATTATGTAGTATTTTTGTAGCAACAACTGTATAGTCCGAGTTACTTTGAAAGGTAATGCTTACACTGTGCTTTCCCTATAGTGTGACTGAGCAGTTATGAAACAGGAGGCTAGTGGAGATTATAGGAACAGCTGTCTGCTTTATGCCACTCCCACACATTCTGTGAGCCGAGCTTCGAGGACCTGACAAAGTGAGGCGTGTTATAGCCAACATGTTTTCTGTTTAAAGATCCATTTCTACATAAAGAAGTCAAAATATAGGATGTTTCAAAAAGATGGACCCAGTTGGCTGGCAAGATGAGTGGACTTGTGTGGGCTATGCAGAAAACTCTCTTCAATTCTTCTTGTGTTTTCCTCTGAAGTGTGTGGTTGCCTGCGCTCTTCCCCTTACATAAACAGCCTGTTTCCTCAAATTGTTGATACCAACGACCAATGTTCTTTGGGACTGGGGGATCAATATTCTTGTGAATGACTGAAGCTGGGGACTGTTTGTGCACTGGGAGAGGTATCAAGCAGTAATAATTTGAAACTCTATGACCTTTGCTTTCAAGTGGTAATATGTTAATTCAGGGGTGGTTCTTGGTTGCAGAGATAGTGATTTCAAATTGGGTCCATCTTTTTGAAACACCCTGTAGATTCAGCAGTAGTGAATCATACTTCTTTATAGTTTACTCTGACATCCCCAGTTTGCAAGCAAAAATATGTGCTGCTGCTTTTCTCAATCTCTTTTCGGGAGATATTATCCCAATGGTCTATACAGGGACAAAGAGAAATTGAACAAGGATCAGTTATTTCGTTTTTCTCTAAAACATTCATTTACTTAGAGTGCAGGGAAAGTGTAAACCAGTTTCTTGTTCTTTGATTTTTTTTTTTTCAATTCTCTTTTTATGATAGTAAGTATAAGCTTTGAGCCTACAGTTTACTATGTGCACATGGACAGCTGCACCTGCATGAAGGCGTGCTGACTTCAGTGAGGCACCATGTAGGCACAGCAATCTGCCCACCTGTAAATTGTAAATCTCAGGATGAGGAATTTAACTTGTTTATTTAGTGTTCTTGATGGAGTAAAGCATTGGAAGTGCCTGTAGGATATCAGCAGGTGCCATATGCATTTTCCCACACAATCTTGCTAATGCGCAGCATTTCTGACCTGTAACTACCCTCCTTGTGCATATGGTGTTCAAGCTGATGACCATCTGGGACTGTGCTGCTTGTACTGAGGTAAGGGCAAAGCAAGACTTGCTGTGTTAACTCCAGTTTGTAACTGGTGTTATACTACTAAAAGGCAAATTAATGGAATGGAACTTCTGAATTTCATTTTGTTTAAAATGAAATGCATTGATTTTTGTTAGTATTTTCTTAGTTGTTTTTTTGGTGTTCTTATTGAAGTTCGGTTTTGCCTAGACATGATGTTCTGGGAACAGCAAGATAACAAGTAAAGACATTGAGCCCTAAGGAGGAAGCAGCACTATTAATGCACCTTACAAGGAAGTGCATCAATCTCTTCTAACCTGGCTGTGCGAACTCAAGTGCGTTTTATCCATCTTACCTAGGAGTCACAAGTCTGACTTCCTTGGGTATCGCTGTCAAAGGAGACTGTACCCAAACAGCAGCTGTTCCTGGCCCTGGGCCAGGCCTCACACATGCAGAAGTCATGCCTTCTGCTGCAACTCTCTCTTCTCAAGTATCAAACTTGCATCAAAAAGTTTGCAATGTTCTTTCTTGAGTGCAGCTTACCCTTTTTCTGCATTCAGCTATCATCATTCTATCTTGACTAATGCAATTCCTTCTGCTTCAAAATATATTATTTTTTTTTAATGTAGAGGTATTAAAACAATGATGTGCAATGTAACATGGGCTGAATTAATTGTGGGAAACTGCTTCATGTAATTAAGTTTCACTATGTTTTCAGGTTTGTGTAGGGTTTGTCTCAGATTTGTTTTGTTATTTAATCAGAACTAAAAACTGCTCTCTGTTAATAATCAAGGGTATCAAAGAGGGCTGTATCAAGTTTCTGTGTTTTGAGAAGACTGCAAATAATTATCAGGAGGTGGGTAATTGAATACGTAGTCTTTTGTGTCTTTTTCAACTGAAATTTCAGAAGGAGAGTCTGTTTATCTGAAGATGTGAAGTAGATAAAAGTACCAGTAGTGTATATTAAATAGACTTTTGGTATGCAGAGGCATACTTCTTGTCATGAAAGAGTTAATATCTGTGGGGGAAGCCTATGTTTGGGTTCCTTAGTGGACCAGCCTGAGATGGACCAAAATGCTTCTAAACACTAACAGATCGAGTTCTGTTAGAACATAAGCTAGATCATTCAACTGCTCAAATAACACACAATTCAAATCTTCCAGGTAAGACAGAATAAAAACACACAGGATTTAACCATGACCGTCTCCCTTCTCGCTGTGTCTGTGCAGCCTGTGCCTGGTCACGGCCTGGGCCCTGCCGTAACCCGGCCTCACTCTCTGCTCGGGCCCTGCGCAAGGCCGGGCTGGCTGCTGCCCGCTTCTCTTGCAGTCCTTCAGTCACTCCATGCAGCACCCAGCTGCAGGCTGTATTCTGCATTTTTGTCTTCAGTAGTCACTTTCTCTCATAACTTTCGGGTGCTAGATTCTACTGCATTGTCTTACAGAGAATCTAAAAGAAACCCTGACAAGTCTTCGGTACTGTAATTTCGAAGAACAGGATGTGTGTGACAACAGTTGAGCAACTCCTTTAATGCTTCCCAATTATCCTGTAATATGCTTGTGATTTAATTTCCATTAAATGCTGGTAGCAGATTAATTTCTCTTAAAATGCTGAAGAGGCAAACAAATTACTGCCTTATTATCGAGTAACTTTAGTGAAGGTTGAGCAGAACCTGAAGCAAACTGATCTTGTACTAAATCAAAGATGCAACCTGGTAGGCAGGTTTATGTGGACGGGGCTGACAACTTAAATATTTGTCTTTTCTGCAACTGTGCGTTGATCCTTGTCTGAAGAAATAATCATCCTGCTATATGATAGAAAAAATAGATGATCACACATCATGTGAAGGATTACCATGGTACGTGCAGTAAGCATTTTTTTTTTTTTTTAAACAGGCTTTTTGGGAGACTTGTTTGATTTTTAGTTTTTCTTCAAAGTTCAATTACACCCAACTTGGATGGCTACAGAGTTTTACCATGTGATCGTGAATATCTAAATCACTCTTGAATACCCTGGATATCTTTTTTTACATTGGTTTATGTGCAGTGGTGTGTTTGGTTGTTGTCTTTCTTTTAGTCAGTATACTGAAGACTTTTTTATTAGTTAGAACTAATAACTTTGTTATTAATAGAACACTGGAATCTAGGGGAACATAATGATACACTGTCTTGCTATGTATTTTCCAAAGTACAAGAGTGAATTCCATTAAAACCAATGGTGACACCTTGAAGGAACATTCTTGCTATGTAACAACTGCTATAAAAGGGTGTTTTTAATGGTCATCTGTACAACAAACTGTAACAATATACAGTGATTTTTCTTGTTTCTGTTTGTCTCTTGCTGCTTTCTGTTTCTAGTGCTCTTAGATCTGTCTCAGTAATTCAATTCTACTTGAACTTTGTATGGTATTTTAAGGTAAATTAAACAGTTATGATCTTTGCCTAAGTAAAACTCCTTCAGGTAGTATTTGCTTGGGCATCTCGCTCTTCTGAGTAAAGAGCTGAAAACAGCTGCAAATGCATAGAGCATCTTTTCTGCTCTACAGTTGCCCAGACTAATGGTAGCTCTTTGGCTGTCTTTGAAGGCAGAATTCAGTTGCTTGAATGTGTATGGGTTTTTTTTTACTTTAAGTCACCTTGAAGTATCCTTCCTAGTTTCCAACTGCTTCTCTGGATTATCATTGCTGTCCCATAGGTCCTGCCTCATATGTGCCAGCTATACATGAGATGTCTGGGATGCCCTAAGGCAGATGAAATAACCAGCTGGAGACATGGATAAATGTCACCAAGCACCTGGGTTTAGGCAACTGCATGCAATAAAACTAGACAAATCTTTGCATTATAGTCAAACAATATTATGAGATCTCTAATATTCAACTTTTTCCTTGATGTTATGTTTCCAAGGGTAGTGTGCTTATCAAAGGGATGTTACTACAGTGATAAGCATAATATCAGATGTAATGTTTCCTTTGTTTAAAATCAGTGCTCTGAGAAAGAGGAGAAACTGTGATCTGAAAAAGTGCCAAACTCCACAGCCCAAAAGAAACCAAGGCCTCTTTTATCATGGGGTCAAATCACATTCAGCAGTGGCAGACTTTGATACTTAAACCACTAAAGTCTTGTTCACAGTCACTTTGCTGCACTTCAGCTAATAACGTTTATGCTCTGATTTCTGTACCAGATGGAGGTAGTCTATATACACACATTAGAAAAGACAGTAAAATGCAATCTGTGCTGCCATCATCTCTCACAGCAGTGACTCCAAAAGCAAAGAGAGCTAGACTGGGATTTGGGAACCTGTTTTGGAGATCACATCAGTCCACAGTGACTGCTGATGTACAGAATGAAAAAAGGATTTGAAGAAATTATTCTGATGGTCTTGCATGTGGTGCTAGCAATGGGGATTTCTGTATGGCAGGAAAGTAAATCATGTCATGTGTGATTATCTGTTACAATACTGCTTTTCCATTCAAATATTATGTAATAAGAAGGACATGAATTATATCACAAAATAGGCTTTAGTGTGCTTGAATTCCCTGTTCCTAGTACAGAAAGTGATTTGCAAGACTACTGTAGTGTAATACTGCACACTGCTGCATTTTATATGCAAACTTTGGTAACTGCTAACAGAGACCTGAGGTGTCCCGGCTTCTCCTCATACATCACCCTTGGCTTTAATCACTAACTTCAGACTTGCTTTTGTTTCTGGAGGCAAGTTAGGAGTTTGGTATGGTTTTTATGACTCCCAGAGGTGTAGTCCTGCAGTTCACAACGGGAGATAGAGCTGCTCAGTGGTTCAGGAGGTCATTCCACTGGAGGAAGTAAGTGCTCTTTTTTAATGGGCGCTAAGGGCAGGATTCATCTTTTTCAAAGCAGTTGGAGAGAAGCACTGTGGGAGACAATTAGGGTTGTTTCCACTGATTATAGAGGGAACCTAGGAGCACTATCTTCACAAGCTTTTGCAAGGAACTCTGATTCATGTCCACAAAAAAACCCCAAACCTCTTCAGTTTGAATCTCAAGTGAATTAGGCTTTTCTCATGTTTGATCTCAAAACACGTACGATGAGTGAAATACAGGTTTTCCTGTACCTTGTTAGAATTCTTCAAGATTTTTTGCTTTAACTGATTGTATCCTGTGCTTACAGTTCAGGAGTATTTGGTATAAGCCTCTGGCTTTAATGACATATAGTAACTCCATGGTTAGTGGCTGGCTGTTGGCTTTATAGACAATGTTGTTTGCGGCCATTGTGCAAGTTTACTTTTTTCTTTTCTTGTCTCTGGGAAATAAAGGGATCTACAATGCATTTTATTAATGATTGCCTGCTACAACTGAGTCCAGATGAGAGAAGAGCTTAAAACCAAGACTACTCTCGTGCTTTTTATTAGAAACATATTCATG
Organism: Pampusana beccarii; assembly: GCA_013399365.1. Classification (NCBI taxonomy): domain Eukaryota; kingdom Metazoa; phylum Chordata; class Aves; order Columbiformes; family Columbidae; genus Pampusana; species Pampusana beccarii. The sequence continues at coordinate 806,197 of VWYH01009633.1, read as the reverse complement.
GTATTTTAAGTAACTTGGCTGCACCTACTAATTTTAAACAAAACAGCTGATTCCTGAACATATCTATCACATCTACAAATAGTTGCTCTTTGGTGTAATCAATTAGCCTTTACAGGGGGAAGTTTCTGGATTTAAAGTTCTTTGCAAGCAATGCCTACATAAGGGCTGCTTCTGTGAGGCTGTACAAAAAGAGAATTTTTTTAATTATTTGTATAAGTTTAAGTCACGCATTATTATGTTTCTCCATTTATTAATTTATTTTCATAGAAATCCCTTGAAGGAACTAAGCAGAAAGTTAAAGCAATGCTGGATCATACTCACTGAAGCCAAGTTTTAAAGCATAAAAACTAGGCTTATAGCCAAGAAGAGATATCTTAAAACAGCTTCTCTTTTTCCTCTTTGGAGACGTTGAGATATCAGGTCATTAAAATGTCTTGCTTTTCAAGGAAGGATCATGAAAACTTCTTAGCTACAGGCTGATGCCAAATGACACAGAGTATGTCTGCAGAAAGTGGGCTGTAACTTGGCTTAATAAAGTACAGGTAGCACAGAGCCCAGCTCATGTCTTGATGTGAAGAACTGTTATAGATCAGGCACTATGCAAAAAAAAATTGTTTTAATTTTGCATATGTGTGGGCAGTTGATCAGAAGAGAAATTGTCCTGTCCTGTAAGAAAATGTTCCTAATGTCACTAGAAAAGGCTTATGAGGAGGGGAATGCTTTTTTGGGGCCATGACTGAGGCCAAAGCTTGAGAGAGACTCTTGGAGGATTCCAAGAATAAGTCCACATTAAGAAACAAATAGGACATTGTTTTAGATATCTGGCTGTTTTGAGCACGTTGACTGGTTAACATATTAGTCAGCCACAGTTTTTGGTCTTCACAAAGACAGACATCTGTATATTTAAGCAATTCCCTATTGCTTCAGGGGAGATCATGGCCTTTCAACTTCTTCCAGTAGCAGAGGAGCCTCCAAATTTAGGTGTCTTGTAAAGCCAGACTCTAAGATCTCTCATCTTCCACAGACCCATTCCTTAAAGCATTTGTCTGTGTAGTTTCTAATGTATAGAAAAGTAGGAAAAATAACAGTGAATCATAGAATGTCCTGAGTTGGAAGGGACCCTCTAAGATCATTGAGTCCAACTCCTGTCACCACATATGACAATCCCACAGTTCACGCCATGTGTCTGAGGGCCTTGTCCAGTCTCTTCTTGAACACTGTCAGGCTTGGGGCCGTGACACCTCCCTGGGGAGCCTGTTCCAGTGTCCACCACCCTCTGGGTGAAGAACCTTTTCCTAA